>CAUYRH010139397.1:0-26800 GCA_963574655.1 Perodicticus potto | reverse complement strand
GGGTTCGAATCCAGCCCGGGCCCGCCAAACAACAATGACGGCTGCAACCAAAAAATGGCTGGGCATTGTGGTGGGCGCCTATAGTCCCAGCTACTTGGGAGGCAGAGGCAGGAGACTCGCTTGAGCCCAGGAATTGGAGGTTGCTGTGAGCAGTGATGTCACAGCACTCTACCCAGGGCGACAGGTTGAGGCTCTGTCTCAAAAAAAAAAAAAAAAATTCTAAAAACAACATTCTGGCATGAATGCAGAGAGAAAGAAATGCTTATATACTGTTGGTAGGACTGCAAGTTAGTACAACCCCTATGGAAAAGGGTTGCTATATATATATAGAGGCTTGGCGCCTGTGGCTCAATGGGCTAAGGTGCCAGCCACGTACACCTGAGCTGGCGGGTTTGAATCCAGCCTGGGTCTGCCAATCAACAACTGCAACCAAAAAATGGCCGAGCGCCTGTAGTCCCAGCTACTTGGGAGGTGGAGGCAGGAGACTCGCTTGAGCCCAGGAATTGAAGGTTGCTGTGAGCTGTGATGCCACTGCACTCTACCCAGGGTGACAGCTTGAGGCTCTGTCTCAAAAAAAAATATATATATATATATACACATACATATTTAGAAATAAAATGAATAATTTAAAAATAAATAAATAAATAAATCAGCTGTCCTGCATTTTGTCCTTGCCAAAGCGAAGGGTCAAATGGGCAATAACTCTTGGTGTTTCAAATGTGGGGACCTCTCATGATCTCCTAAGGAGAGGAATAATTCACTTAAATGGAAAAAGACTGTCGTACTATGCACTCAAAGTAAACTGCTACCAATTAAACTTCATCCCATCCAGGCAAACCATTCCTAGAAAAGACATACCCCATTTTCTGTGGGTAAGGGAGAGCCTTGAAGCAAAGAATCTCAGAATCTAGGGCATCAAGGAATATAAATTCTAGCTTCACCATGGGTTTCCTGTGTTTTCAGTCAATGAACCAAATTCGGTATGGAAGCTGACAATGAAAGTGGGCAGCAAAAATTTAAAATTCAAAATTCAAAATGTAGAATTTACTATTCAAAGAGTGGCCATAAAACACTTGTGTAAATTAGAAAAAATAAAAGTCACTTCCATTCTATCAAAGTTAACATAAAAGAACAGCTCTGAGAAACAGGACAGATGTCTTATGTCTGGAACAGAGATGACTTTAAACAATAATTTTACAAGTACTATAATTTGAGGAAATTAATTTATTTTTGTGATTGATCTCCTACATAAACAGCCTAATTTTACCTACCTCCAAAAGGAAGGAACTTAATTCTTAAAACATAATTAATTCAAAATGAAATATTCTTTTTTTTTTTTTTTTTTTGAGACAGAGCCTCAAGATGTGGCCCTCGGTAGGGTGCCGTAGCGTCACAGCTCACAGCAACCTCCAGCTCCTAGGCTTAAGCAATTCTCTCGCCTCAGCCTCCCAAGTAGCTGGGACTACAGGTGCCCGCCACAACGCCTGGCTATTTTTTGTTGTAGTTGTCATTGTTTGGCAGGCCCAGGTGGGATTTGAACCCACCAGCTCTGGTGTATGTGATTGGCACCTTAGCTGTTTGAGCTACAGGCACCACTGAAATATTCTTTAGCTGTGAACTTCATTTAGAGAATGAAAAAAAGGAAATGAGAAATTTTTTCCATAAAAGATTTTTGACATTTAACATTTAACATTTCTAATTATTCATGTTTCATTTACCATTTAACATTATTCATGTTTCAAAACATTAAAATAATTATTAAAGATACTGCTCTGGCAGAAGGCAAAGTTACTAAGGAAGTTATAATTTCAGAATGGACACATCATACCTGGCCTCCATTAGTGACAGAGAATATCCTAGTGGTGCCCCCGCACTGTTTCACATACCACAAGAACCACAGGGCAGACACCTCATGGGGCTCCGAGGTCACGTTGATATTCACAAAAAGAGAAGCAAACCGCCTAGCTGTCCTGTTCACAGAGCAAGAGTGCAAGTCAGGTATCAATACATATAGGAGTCTGAGGAGCTCATGCTTTTAAAACACAATTTAATATGGTTAGAAAGTATTTCTATTGCAGTTAGAAAAAGAAAACAAACCTCATGGACTCAATTTCTGAAGGAATGCATTAAAAAATTTTTTTTTAGACAGAGTCTCATTCTGTTGTCTGGGCTAGAGGGCCCTGGCATCAGCCTAGCTCACAGCAACCTCAAGCTCAAGTGATCCTTCTGCCTCAGCAGGGGACTACAGGTGCCTGTCACAACATCTAGCTAATTTTTCTATTTTTAATAGAGATGGGGTCTTGCTCTTGCTCAGGCTGGTCTCAAACTCCTGAGCTTAGGCGATCCTCCTGCCTCAGCCTCCCAGAGTGCTAGGATTACAGTCGTGATCCACTGTAACTAGCCTAGGAATACATTTTTTTTAACTCTTGGAGAAAGTAAAATTTTCTCCTGCTTTTAAGAAATTATCAATTAACCACAAATATGTTAATCCTGGTTCTGTATATAGGTCAATATGCTTGCCAGGGATCATTAAGGTTATTTGCGCTCATCTGTTTTTTTTTTTTTTTTTTTTTAGACAGAGCCTCAAGCTGTCATCCTGGATAGAGTGCTGTGGCATCACAACTCACAGCAACCTCCAATTCCTGGGCTCAAGGCGAGGCTCCTGCCTCCGCCTCCCAAGTAGCTGGGACTACAGGTGCCTGCCACAATGCCCAGCCATTTTTTGGTTGCAGCCATCATTGTTGTTTGGCAGGTCCGGGCTGGATTTGAACCTGCCAGCTCAGGTGTACATGGCTGGCGCCTTGGCCCGTTGAGCCACAGGCTCTAAGCCATGCTCTCATCTATCTTAACAAACATCCTATCCTCCTTATCTTCACTGCCATGGCCCTGGCCCCGGCTACCATGGTCCCTCACCTGGGCTACAACAGTAGTGGCTCCTCCTTGGCCATCTTACGTCACCTCTTGTATCTTTCCCCACATGACAGCCAATGTGATCTTTCAAAAGTGTAAAACTCAAAAAAATCCTCTGTTTTTAACCCTTTAATAGCTTTCAATGGAGAAAGGCCAAATCTTGAATGAGGGCAATATATCCTGCACCATTGGTCTCTCCAGCAGTCTTCCAACATCCCCTTATATCACTTGTTGGGTTATCCCTAAGGTCCAGAATACTATCCATTCAGCTGCTCAAACATGCCAATATCCTTCTCACCTGAAGATCTTCACAAAAGCTCCTACCTGTCTTCCTTGCCTAGATTCCCCCGTCCCCAAATCACTGAATTCTTCCTGTATCCCCACCACTCACCACTGGGTCAATCTTGGAAGATACCATTCTCCCTCCATCATCCAACATTCCCTGTCTCCCCATGGGCTCTGAGGAAAATATCATCCTGCCTCAGGATCCAGGATTCCTGTCTCCCTCCACCCCTCTGGATCATTTCTGAACGATATCCCCATACACACACAATATCCACCATTCTGGTCTGCCCCTTACCCTTGTAGCCCATTTCTGGAAGATATCATCCCCCTCTGCACATTTCCCAACCCTGTGGATCATTCCTGGAAGATGCTATCCCCTCCATATCATTCATCCTTCCTGTGTACCCCCTGCCCCTTATGGGTCATTCTTGAAAGTTACTCACTCCCCTACACCATCTATCCCTCCTGTATGTCCCCACACCACCCCTGTGCCTAATTTTTGGATTATATCATTCTATTATAACATCCTATCTTCCTATCTTCCTTTATTCCCCTCAGTCATTTCAGGATGAACCCCTACCCCCCAACATCTACCTTTCCCTGACTCCTTCCAGAACCTGTAACACATTCCTGGAAGATAATTACCCCTCACACTACCCATCCTCCCTGTGTATCCCCCTTGTCCCTGTGGGTCATCCTGGAAGATACCAACCTGCCCACACCATCTATCTTTCCTGTTTTCCCCACCTGATTCCCTAAGGGTCATTTCTGGAAAATAATATTCTCCCTTACCATCCATGCTTCCTGTCTTCCCCCACTCCTTTGAGTCACTGCTGGAACATATCCACCCACATTATCCACCCTTCCAGTCTCTCCCAGGAACCTTTGGGTCATTCCTGGAAAATACCATCTCTCCACATAAGCCAATCTTAACAGTCTCTCTCCAGCCCCTGTAGGTTATAACTAGAATATATCATTCCCTTCCCCACACAATCCAACATTCTCTATCCCCCTCCTTGCCCCTGTGGGCCATTCCTAAAACATACCATCCCCTCATAACATCCATCCTTTTTACTGCCTCCCTAACACTGTGGCTCATTCCTGGAAGATACCATCCTGCCACATCATCCACCCTCCTGTTTTCTCCCTGCCCCTGTGGGTCACACTGAAAATATCATCCATCTACATGTTCCATCTTTCTCTACTCCCCCACAATCATGTGAGTCATTCTTGCATCCTTTCCCCCACCACACACCATTCCTATTTACCCCTGCCCTGTGAGTCATTTCTGGAAAAAAAAAATCTACTCTGTCTACCCCCTACACCTATAGCTCATTTCTGGAAGATATCATCTCCCTAACAACATTAACACTGCCATTTGTACCCACTCCCCAACACTGAGGGTCATTCCTGGAAAATACCACCCTGCCTCACCATCCATGCTTCCTGTCTGCTTCTCCCCCCCTCAGGGGAAGATACCCTCACCAACATCCACCCTTCCAATCTCCCCCTTGATCCTTTAGGTCATTCCTGGAAGATACCATTCCATCACACAAATTCCTCTTCTCTGTCTCTCTCTAACTCCTATGCGTCATAGCTAGAAAATATCATGCCTCTAACCCACATACTGTCTAACATTTCCTGACCTCCTCTTGTGCTTGTGAGCTATTCCTGGAAGATACCATGACCCCACACCATCCATCCTTCTTCCCCCCTCCTAATACTGTGGGCAATTCCTGGAAGATACTATCCTGCCACACAGTACCTCCCTGCCCCTGTGGCTCATTCCTGGAACTTATGTTCAGCTATGCCTTCCATGCTTCCCATCTCTCCACTACCCTTTGGTGCCACTACTGGATGTTGTCATCACCCCAACATTTACCTTTCTGTCTACCCCATGCTTCTTTGGGTCACTCTTAGGAGATACCGTCCTGCTACACCATCTATCCTTCCTATTTTGCCCCATCTCTGTGGCTCATTCATGGAAGATACTATCTTGCCCCACTATACACTGTCCCCTCCTTGGAACCTGTGTGTCATACCTGAAAGATACTATCTCCCCATATCACCAATCATTCCTATCTCCCCCTAACATCTGTGGGTCATTCCAGGAAGATCCAATCTCCCCCACACCATCCAGTCCTGTTCTGTCCTGTCTCTGAGGATCATTTCTGGAACATCATCCTTCCTTTTGATTTTTCATCCTTCTCTTTTGCCCCTCTTGCCCCTATTGGTAATTTCTGGAATATATTGTTCCCTCTGCATCACCACACTATCCCACCTTCCCTGTCTCCTCCCAACCCTGGGGTTATTCTTGGATGATACCATCCTCTCCACACACCTTCAATCCTGTGTGATCATTACTGCAAGATACCATCCCTTCATGCCATCTACCCTATCTCTCCCCTACCCCTCTACATCATTCCTGGATAGTATCAGCCATCAGTCCTGAACATCATCCACCCTTCTGTGTCTCCCCACTGCCCCTGTGGCTAATTCTTAGTTGAAGTACTCACTAACTCTTTGGTTTCTGTTTGAAACTTGCTTCATTAAATGAACCATGTAAAGGTCTTGCTGTTACAGGTACTGTCCTAGTGTTATGTAATTATATGTTCAAGGTTAGTCTTGCTTGCTAGAAGCATATAAAATCCATGACGGTAAAGGCTATTCCTAAGAAGTTCACTTCCATCCCTTAGTGCTAGGTATAGTGTCTGCACATAGTACACCCCAAATAAACACACGCTAAATATTATCTGATGATATCAATAAATATTATAAATAATATAAACATAAGTATATAGATGTAAGTAAAATAAATAAGTATATGTATTAAGAAATAAATAATACATGCAAAATAAACACTAATTAATTATAAGTAAACTAAAAATACATATTCTAATGGAAAAGCTTAGGTAGTTTATATTTTTACTATTACAGACTAGCTTTCCTCTAGTTTCCTATTATTCTTTCTTTCTTTCTTTATTTTTTAAGAGACAGAGTCTCACTTTGTCACCCTTGATAAAGTGCCATGGCGTCACAGCTCACAGTAACCTCCAGCTCTTGGGCTTAGATGATTCTCTCAGCCTCCCAAGTAGCAGGGACTATAGGCACCCACCACAACGCCCGGCTATTTTTTGCTGCACTTTGGCCGGGGCCAGGTTTGAACCTACCACCCTCAGAACATGGGGCTAGCGCCCTACTCATTGAGCCACAGGCGTCACCCTAGTTTCCTATTATTCTATATCTTCATGGAATTAACTTTTAAATATCTTTCCAGGGTGGTGCCTGTGGCTCAGTGAGTAGGGCGCCAGTCCCATATACCAGAGGTGGCGGGTTCAAACCTGGCCACGGCCAAAAACTGCAAAAAAAAGAAAAAAATATCTTTCCAAATGGCTTTTGTAGCTAACCTCTAAATAATATGAAAACACAATTACTGGTTTTGTTACAGATCACATGATCCATTCACTAAAAGAAGTTCTACTTCATTCACTTACTTTTCTTAATTTTTAGATTCATTTTCTGGTCCAGCTTGCTTTAAAGTGTCTAAAGTACCCTCAGAGTTGCTACTGAGTAAAAGATTATTAGGTTTCCTCTTAATTTTTTTCCTGTAACTTATTAAGAAAAGCACTGTAGCTTGAGACAGGATAAAAGGATAGGATGGGAATATAAAAAGTTAAGTTTTACACAGTCTAGCCTACTTACTTTGTCCAGCAGATTTTATCGATGAGCTCTTTCATGGTCATCTTGTCCCATTCCTCAGCATGTGGTGCCTGCCAGGGTGCATCAGCTGGAATCTGCAGAGAAAGGAGGTCCCACACTCAGGTGTGATGGTTAACTGCCACCACCTACAGGCCCTCATGAGAACCTCTGAAAATGGGTCTCTTGGTCTTTATGCTACAGTGTGTGATTGGCGTGGAATTCTATGTAGAGAAAGGGGGGAGTTCATTACTATGCTTTCCTGCTGTTGCCAAAACAACAATAATAATGACAATAATAACATAAGTCTGAGCATAAATTTATTGGTTGTTTTTGTTACTACTTTTGAAAGTTAACACCCAATTCAAGTTTGAGAGAATGATATTACAGAGCCTGAGACGAAGTAAAAACAATCTCTGGGCCAGGTGCAGTGGTTCACTCCTGTAATCCTAGCACTTTAAGAGACCAAGGCAGGAGGATCACTTAAGGTTAGGAGCTCAAGAACAGCCTGGCAGCAGCAAGATTCTGTCTTCACAAAATAAATAAATAAATACACACATACGTACATACATAATAAAAAATTGGCTGGGCATAGAGGATTGCTTGAGCTCAGGAGTTTGAGGTTTCAGTGAGCTATGATGATGCCCCTGCACTATAGCCTGAGCAACAGAGCAAGACTTTGTCTCAAAAATAAAACAAAAGAAAATGAAACAAAAACCAACCCATCTGGGGGCAGCAAATCCTTCTCTCCTTTGGCATTCACAGTGGGATTATGTATGGATAAGACAACTGTAAATAGAGGTACCTGGCAAAAACATGTCATATGAATGCTCCATGGTGTAGAGTTGAAGACACATAGGCATTAGCATCAGAAAGAGTGGATTTGAACCCTGGCTTCCTTGCTGTGGGGTTTTGAGTAAATTAAATAACCTCTTGGTACTCCTTTTCCTCATTTCTCAGTTGGAGATACTACTAACTTTGCAGTTGTTGAGTGCTTTGGAAATGATATGCATCAATGTCTACAGCAATGTTCCCCACACCATGGAAGGATATTAAACAGTTGCCACTGTAATATCAATAATTGGTAACAGGCAACTTACCTCCTTTCCCATGTTATCCATTGTCCGCCACAGATTGTTGTAATCCAGATATGCAATAGGATTCCAAACTGGTGGAAACGCACCTCGAAATGGATAAGTTTTCCCCTATAGTACAAAAGCAAATAGAATCAGTTGAAAGTGGTGATACCTTAAATTAGAATGGCATTCTAAAAATAAAAAGAAACAACCAACCTAAGACAGCCATTTTCAAAGTAACTGCATAACCAGTTATTGACACAGTTCTAACAGAGTAACCTCTACTGGGTCAGAAGCATTCACTTTGATGGAAACTAAATACAGTTTTCCTATACAGGACCCAATTTTAATAAAATAAGCAAAATTTCCCTGGTGCCATGTTAGCTGTTTTTCCTTTACAGGAAATAATAGCTTCAAATTTATTTCTATTTATTTTAAGGTAGCTCATCCTACTACCTAATGCTGACACTATGATATTCTCAACTCCTGAGTTCCTATCTAATTTCTTTGGAAGGATGTTCCCACTCAGATGAGAACAGGGTGATGACATGGAGGACTGTCTTTAGACCACATCTAGGACAGGAATAGCAAGGCAGAATATCTCAGACTGTATGTGAAGCTCTACACAGGCTAATTAAAGCCTGGCTAGACTACAGGCTCTGCCAAATGTATCAGAGTATTAGCAATTTGGAATAATGGGAATTTGTCATTTTGGGCTTCCTGGAATCCATTCCACTTCCTAATAGCACTCTGGTTTCTTTATAGGGAACTGCCTGTCCTGTGTACAGCTGTATAGAGAGAACAGATCTAGGTACCAGCTTCCATTACAGAAGGTGATGGGTTAATACTTTCTCTCTCCCATCTTCACTTCTGCCCCTGGCTGTGAGCCTGTAACCTGAGTTTAGCCAATCACACACTCCCAGAGGACTCTGACCCTGAAGTGGGTCACCCAAGTATAGAAGAAAGTGGACTGTGGGTTCTCCTTCTCTGTGGCAGCATGCTAAGCAGATGTGTCCTGCTACAAAGACCATGGCTATGGTTCCTGCCTCTAACTTGCCAGAGCTCTCCTGCTCTCTGCTCATTCTCAAGCATGGTCCTCTAGCATCATGCCAATTCTGCAGGCCTTCTCACATCCTTTCAGTAAATTCCTTCTTGTTCACTCAAGTTGGTTTCTATTGCTTGGCACCAAGACTTCTAACATGAAGATGGCTCATTATTAGCAGCCATTTGCTTCATTTCATTGTATAACAGGCACTGTGCTAAGCAAAAGCAAGGGTAAGTGGAGAATGAATCTTTAAGAAAAGATACTATGTTTAGGTAGTTTCTAAGGCCTTATTTGCTAATTTAATTCCTTTTACTTTAAAAATGTCTTGTAGACCTTCATAAAGTCCAAATCCTTTTCACTAGTACAACTTTGCATGAGAATTTGAGTTTTTAAGGGAACAAATTATTTGTAAAGAAAACCTATTGTGTGTACTGCACAATATTTTGTGTTGAATTTTTAAAAGGGGGGTAAAGCAAAACTCTTGACCATCAAGGCAGAAACTCAAGACACAACAAGCATATACACATACATACACAGGTGTGTGCACACCCCCCAACTGAATAAGAATATATAGCAGCCATTAAGTGATCAAGAAGTAATTTTTCCTTTCACATAGCAAATTCAAATAACTTTGGCAGGGCCAGGTGCAATGGCTCATGGCTGTAATCCTAGCACTCTGGTATGCCAAGGTGGGAGGATTGCTAGAGCTCAGGAGTTTAAGAACAGCCTGAGCAAGAGTGAGACTTCGTCTCCACTAAAAATAGAAAAATTAGCTGGGCATTATGGTGGGTGCCTGTAGTCCCAGTACTCAGGAGGCTGAGATAGGAGGATCGTTTGAACCCAGGAGTTTGAGGTTGCTGTGAGCTAGGCTGATGCCATAGCACTTTAGCCTGGGGCAACAGAATGAGACAATGTCTCAAAAAGAATAACTTTAGCAGATTGTGTGATATGATTTCTTATCTGAAAATGCTATTTTATAATGCTGTAATACAACTTTTTGAGACTCCAAATCCTTTATCATAATTGCCACCATCATCACTAACATTGATTAAGATCTTTCTCCATGGCTGGTACTAGCTGAAGCTTTTCATACGTATTATCTCACGTAATGCTCGCTCCGAACCTATGGACGCAAGCACTATTAATATTTCCATCTTATAAATGAGGAAGCTAAAGCCCAGTGACATTAGTAGCTAGTAAATAGTAGAACAGAAATTTCCTGCTCCTCAAATTAGCCCTTGTTCATAAAATATGCTTTCCTGCCTCCTATAAGGCTGATGGAATGGGGAGATAGGTTTGTTCTAGAGACATTTAAACTTCCCAACTAAAAGAAAGAGAACTTTGAAATAATGTGAAACTTATAAATCTTCCACATGCATTTTTTCTGTTTCTAAGGAGTAAAAATAGAGACTAAGAAACTCCAGGATTATAAGACGACTGCCGAGGAACATGGCCAATTGGAAAATGCTAAAGAAAGTTCTGAGAGAAATACACAGAGATGTTTTACACAAAAAACAAAAATAGCTATGGAGATGTGAGAGGCTGAGGTTAAGTAATAGATCAGGAGCAGCCTTCAGAACAGCTGGTTCTTGTTATAATTCTTCCCTTAACTAAAATCTGGAAAAATCTCCATTTTCCTCTGTAAAATGCATCTATATTAAAGAAATAGTCCAATATAAAATTGATCTTTGCTTTGAAAAATACATTTGATTAAAAACTATATTCTCAACAGTTTGGACACATTAAGAAAAGTGTTATAAATATAATTCAATAGAATGCGTTCCACATTCCTAAAGAAATTCTGCACAGAATGATGCCAGTTTGAGTATGATTTCACACCAGGTCTACAGACCCCGTAATCTGGGCCTTAATAAGCAAAGATGGCAGGAGAAGTGATGAGTTCAGGGAGAAAGGAGAATCTGGCCTGGCAATCTTTTTAGGAATGGGAGCCATGGAATCTTCTGGAAGATCTTAAGAGTGTATAAAAAACTTTTATCCTGTTGACAAATGCAACAAGTAGATAAAGAATTTCATTAATTAGTTTCACTCTCAATAGTATCTGTCTTCTTTGTTCTTGTTCCACAGAAAACCTAAATCTGCTAAGGAAATACACGTAGTGGGGAAGCGGTACCTATGATTCACTTCCTGTTTTCTCACAAGTGCCTGAAAGGGCTTATTTCCTCCATGGCCTACCAGACAATTTAAGGTTACTTTTGCATATGTCGGTCCCTAAAGTAGTGATGTCTCGTGGCTGACAGAAAACTGCCTGAGAGTGGGGACTCTCTTAAGTCTCCTAAATGTGATTCTAAAATTTTCTCATCAAGATGCCAGTAGTTTCTCAATCCTAAACCACTTTTCAATAAGAAATGCCTTCATGACCTAGGAGTGTGAGGCAAGAGCTCTGGGAATACTTTGACATGATGACTGCTCTTTAAAAGTAAAGGACAACAAAACCCTAGAGAAATGGTCAAGTTCATTCTGTATCTCTACTTCAAAAAATTACTACCTTTCCAAAGTGGCCTTTAATCTCTAAAGGGCAGTGCCTTTGATAAAGCAGAAACTGTTGATGTTGAGTAGAACACAATGTCCCTGGAATTGTGCCCCAATATGCTTAAGTCCCCTTGAGAAACTACATCTTCAATCTACCAATGTTCATAATAACAGGAGATTATTGCCAGGGGATGACAGTTTATGGCTTTCAAGTCATTCTTTATTGTTGGTCCTATAAATAAGCCAAGTTTATAAGCAAGTAAGAAAGTAACATTTACTGATTGGCATGCTGGAATTTCATCTCTCTGCACTTTATATTTTAGCTAAGGAAACGGAAGTAAGTGTTTTAAGTATCATAGATTACTGGGGAAGCTGCCAAATTTCTTTCTTTAATCATCTTGAAAATAAACAGATTATCTTTTGGATTGCTTTAGGAACATGCCTGTCCAGCCCATATGAATTCCTTGGGACCTGTCTAGTCCCACTGTTTTGCGACAAAGTCTGCAAAATAGATCTTTGGATAATTTCTATAGTGCATAAGAATACTTTAAATAAAAAAAAAATAAAAAGAAACCCATTAAATAGGATGGCAGTATTGTGGTATATTAATAATTAACAAATCATTTTCTTCTTTTTTCTAAATGCAAGAAGTAGCCAAGCTCTCTTCAAACATATATAGTTTCTACTCTACCTAGAAAAAGCCTTCATATTCTACATAGAAGCATCTATCCTTTTCAATTATCATCCTCTTTTCATCCTTAACAGTCCCACTCAAATGATGCCTTCATTCCCTTATCTGTTTATTTTCTAAATTCTAACTTATATCCTCAAAAGTCCACTGATGATCTCTTCTCTAAAGTCACCAATAAGCTCCTTTTAGTCAGATCTGAAAGGATATATCCATCCTATTAGCACGGCTACATCTGACACTACTCCATTGGATTATTCTGGTTCTCTTAAACCTCCACCTAGCTCCATAAGAGCCTTCCTTCTCTGATCCACAGAGTCCTCCAGGGTTTGAGCCTCAACCTTTTCCTTTCCTCTGCTTACCCATTTCCCATTTCCCTGAGGAATACATCCGCCATCTGGGTGTCTTGGTATACTGGCACAGTCTTTTGGTTTGCATTTTTCCATTTCTCTGCTCCCTCTATATTTATGAATACCAAAGTATCTACAACCTCTCACATAACACTTCAAGGACTGGCAGCACATTCCTGTGTGTTTTCTCATGACCTGATATTACATAATATTCTCAGCTTCTGGCTTCTTCTCTTTAGACAATCGAGACTTGCACAGCTATCAAATAACACAGTAGGCAGCTGAGTTGTGCAGTCCCATCTCTAGAAAAAAAAAGAACCACTAAACTCAGGTATAAATAATATCAAGAGTAAAGGTTTTTAAATGAATAATTATGTCATCTTCCTCAAGGGGTTCTAGTTGTATACAGAAATTACAAGCAAAACAAATAAGAAAGAAACAATATTAGTTCTTCTGGAGGCTCTTGGGTAATTATATATCACTGATACCATTTAAAAAATATTTTTCCTCTTTCAGAAAAGCCATTAACTCAAGAGAAATAGGTAGTTAGATAAAAAGATGAAAATGTTATGAGGACAAATGGCTGTTTAACAACTTTATTAACATATCATTCATATACTGTATAATTCATTCATTTAAAGTGTACAATTCCAAATTGTATATAAAATCAGCACATTGTACCCCATAATAGCAGTAATGTACACAGTTATGATCTAATAAAAAAAATAAACAAAATAAACTGTACAATAGGTTTTGTATATTCACAGTGTGAATTTAGAACATTTTTGCTATTCCAAGAATAAATCCTTACTCATTAGGAGTTTGTTTTGTTCTTTTCCACCCTGTTTTGAAGAGCTGCCAAATTATTTTGCAAAGCAACTATACCATTTTGCATTCCCACAATTAATGGATGTTGGTTCCAATGTCTCCCCATCGACAAAATACTTGTTTTTGTCTGTCTTTTTTTTTTTTTTTTGTAAAGACAGAGTCTCACTTTATTGCCCTGGAGAGAGTGCCGTGGCATCACAGCTCACAGTAACCTCCAGCTCTTGGGCTTAGGCGATTCTCTTGTCTCAGCCTCCCGAGTAGCTGGGACTACAGGCACCCGCCACAATGCCTGGCTATTTTTTTGTTGCAGTTTGGCCGGGGCCGGGTTTGAACCCGCCACCCTCGGCATATGGGGCCAGTGCCCTACTCACTGAGCCACAGGTACTGCCCTGTCTGCCGTTTTATTAAAGCCATCCTGGTGGGTATGAAGTGGCATCTCACTGTAGTCTTGACTTGTTTTTCCCTAAAGAATAATGATGTCAATCATCAGTTTATTTGCTTATTGGCTGTTTGTATATTTTTGGAGACACGGTCTATTCAAGTCTTTCACCCATTTTTGAACTGGCTTGTCTTCTAAATTGTAAGAGTTTTTCATACATTCTGGATACAAGTCTATTATCAGATATATGATTTGTAAATTATTTTCTCCCATTCTGTTGGTTGTATTTTCAGTTTGTTGATGGTATCCAAATGACAAAATTAAAAAAAAACTATTTTCAAGAAGTCCAATTTATCTATGTTTTTCTTCTATTGTTTATGCTTTTTAGTGTCATCAAGTAAATCATCACCTAACTCAGATAAAAGTTTAGTCATATTTTTTCTTCTAACAGTTTCATATGTTTAGCTCTTACATTTTAGGTCTGAAATCCATTTAGAGTTCATGTTTGCGCATAGTGTGAGGAAGGGGCTAAATTTATTTTTTTGTATGTGAAAATCCAATTGTTCTAATATCATTTGTTGAAAAGATTATTTCTTCCATACTGAATTGTTTTGCTACCCTTGCCAAAAATTAAATGATCATTAGTGTAAGGCTTTATTTCTGAACTTACAATTCTACTTCATTGACCTACATATTTGTTTATTATTATTATTTTTTATTATTATTTTATTTTTTTGAGACAGAGTCTCAATATGTCTCCCCTGTAGAGTACAGTGGTGTCACAGCTCACAGCAACCTTAAACTCTTGGGCTTCAGTGATTCTTTTGCCTCAGCCTCCCAAGTAGCTATGACTACAAGCACCCACCACAATAGCTGGCTATTTTTTTGTTGCAGTTGTCATTGTTGTTTAGCTGACCCGGGCCAGGTTTGAACCCGCCAGCTTCTGTGTATGTGGTTGGCGCTATAACCATGTGCTATCAGCGCCGAGCCTATATATTTATCTTTATACCAGTACCACATTGGTTTGATTGCTCTAGCTTCATATTAAGTTTTGAAATTAGGAAATGTGAGTCCTTCAAATTTGTTCTCCTCTTTTAAAATTGTTTTGGCTATTATAGGTCTCTTATACTTATGAATTTTAGGATTAAGCTTTCAATTCCTTTTTTCTTTTTTTTGAGACAGAGTCTCACTACGTTGCCCTCATTAGACTGCTGTGGCATCACAGCTCACAGCAACCTCCAACTCTTGGGCTTAAGCAATTCTCTTGCCTCAGCCTCCCAAGTAGCTGGAACTACAGGCGCTTGCTACAACATGTGGCTATTTTTTGGTTGTAGTTGTCATTGTTGTTTAGCAGGCTGGGGCCGGGCTTGAACACGCCAACCTCAGTGTAGGTGGCTGGTGCCCTACTCACTGAGCTACAGGCACCGAGCCTACATCTTTAATTTCTTTCTATACAAGTCTTGCACTTCTTCAGTTAAATTTATTCCTAAATATTTTATTATTTTTGATGCTACTGTAAATGGAATTACTTTCTTAATTTCATTTCACTTCATCATTGCTACTATATAGAAATATATTTGATTTTTAAATATTGATCTCGTATCCTGAAACCTTAATGAACTTGTTTAAGAGTTCTATGATTTTTTTTTGTTGTTGTTCTATAGGATTTTCTATATGTATAGATCATGTCACTTGCAAGTACAGGGAGTTTTACTTTTTCCTTTCCAATTTGCATTATTTTCTTTCTGTTTCTTGCCTAAATTTCTTGGCTAAAACCTACAGTACAATGTTAAATAGAAATGACCAGCATGAATATTCTTGTCTTGCTCCTCATCTTAAAAGTATGTTAGCTGTGGATTTTTAAGGATGCCCTCAATCAGGTTGAGAAAGTTTCCTTCTATTCTTAGTTTTTTGAGTGGTTTTATCATGAAAGAGTGTTGACTTTTGCCAATCATTTATACTGCATCTGTTGACGATCATGTGGTATTGGCCCTTTAATTTTATTAATAGGGTACATTAAATGATTTTTGGATGTTAAACCAACCTTGCATTCTTGGGATAAACATCATTTAGTCATGGTGTATAATCCTTTTAATATACTGCTAGGTTTTTGTTTTTTTTTTGAGACAAGGCCTCAAGCTGTCACCCTGGATAGGGTGCTGTGGCATCACAGCTCATAGCAACCTCCAGTTCCTGGGCTCAAGCGAGTCTCTTGTCTCTGCCTTCCTAGTAGCTGGGACTACAGGGGCCCACCACAACGCCCGGCCATATTTTGGTTGCAGTTGTCATTATTGTTTGGTGGGCCCAGGCTGGATTCAAACCCACCAGCTCAGGTGTACGTGGCTGGCACTTTCGCCCGTTGAGCCACAGGCACCGAGCCTGCTAGATTTGGGTTACTAGTTCTTTGTTGAGGATTTTTGCATCTATATACAGGGATATATTGGTTTATAGTTTTCTTTTCTTTTTTCTTTCTTTCTTTTTTTTTTTTTTTTTTGTAGAGACAGAGTTTCACTTTATCACCCTTGGTAGATTGTCGTGGCATCACACAGCTCCCAGCAACCTCCAACTCCTCGGCTTAGGCGATTCTCTTGCCTCAGCCTCCCGAGTAGCTGGGACTACAGGTGCCTGCCACAATGCCCGGCTAGTTTTCTGTTTTTGCAGTTCAGCCAAGGCTGGGTTTGAACCCGCCACCCTCGGCATATGGGGCCTGCGCTCTACTCGATGAGCCACAGGCTCTGCCCCTATAGTTTTCTTTTGATGTCTTTGACTGGTTTTGTTATTCAGGGTAATACTAGCTTCATAGAATGAACTGAAAAATGTTCCCTCCTATTCTATTTGTTTTTTTTTTCTCAAAGAGTTTGTAAAGAACTGGTATTAATTCTGTAAACATATGGTAAAATTAACTAGTGCAGCTATCTGGGCCTGGGCTTGTCTTTGTGAGATTTTATTTTATTTATTTGTTTATTTATTTATTTATTTTTGAGACAGAGCCTCAAGCTATCACCCTGGATAGAGTGCTGTGGCATCACAGCTCACAGCAACCTCCAATTCCTGGGCTCGAGCGATTCTCCTGCCTCTGCCTCCCAAGTAGCTGGGACTACAGGCACCCACCACAACGCCCAGCTATGTGTGGGGTTGCAGTCATCCTCGTTGATTGGCGGGCCCGGGCTGGATTCAAATCCGCCAGCTCAGGTGTATGTGGCTGGCGCCTTAGCCGCTTGAGCCACAGGCGCCGAGCCAGTGAGATTTTATTATTTATTTATTATTATTATCTTTTTGGAGACAGAGTCTTACCCTGTTGCCCTAGGTAGAGTGCCATGGCATCATAGCTCTTGGGCTCTAGCAATCCTCTTGTCTCAGCCTCCCAGGTAGCTGAAACTATAGGTGCCTGCCACAATGCCCAGATATTTGTTCTATTTTTTGGCAGAGATGAAGTTTCACTCTTTTGCTACTGATGGCATTTGGAGGCAGGGACTTTGTGAGGTAATTAGTTAGGGGAATGATGCCCCTATCTTGGGAGTAGTGCCCTTATAAAAAGAGAATTGGGCAGGCATGATGGCTCGTGCCTGTAATACTAGCAATTTGGGAGGTTGAGGTGGGAGGACTGTTTGATGCCAGGAGTTCAAGTCTTCAGTGAGCTATGATCACACCACCATTCTCCAGAGTTAGCAAGAACTTATTTCTTAAAAAAAAAAAAAAAAAGAGAGCGAGAGAGACAACTCCCATATAGCTTTTTATCTATCTTGTCATCATGTGAAGACAGAGCAGGAGGGTGGCTGGCTATCTAGGAACTAAATCTCCTGAGAGCACCTTGATCTTAAGGATTCTCTGGCTTCAGACCTGTGAGAAACAAATGTCTGCTGTTTAAGCTACCAGGTCTGTGGTATCTTGTTATAGCAACCCAAGCTAAGACAAGAGGTCTCTGTTAGAATTAGTTGGTTCATAATATTATTCCAAAGTGTTCTTTTTCCTTGTTGATCTTCTGCCTATTCAAACTATTATTGAAAGTAGGATACTGAAATGTTTGACTGTTGTTTAATTGTCTATTTCTCCATTTCATTCAGTTTTTCTTCATATGTTTGAGGTTTTGTTGTTGTATATATATTGATCATTGTTATATATTCCTGATGAAGTGTCCAATCTAAACAACCTGTCACCAGGCTGGTTTCCCCAGGAAATGGTGTCACATGGGAAGCTTAGTATCGGTCTCTTGTTCAAGGTTAGATGGCCAAAACCAAACCAGGAACTCTTGGTGAGTGGAAAGGTCATGTTGTTTAGCCTATACATAGACTTGTCCTTGCTGTTATGGCTACTTTGAATGTAGGTTCATTAAGCAAATTATATTGGAGAGAAATGGGCCCACTGAGCAAGTGATAGTGGAAAGAGAAGATGTAATGGCTTTGTAATGCATCCACTTGTTCGAGCTGAGCTATAATAGATGTCCTAGAATTTTTCTTTCTTATATATTTCTAGTCAGGGTAAGCCATAGAGAGATTCTTATGGGAGACTTGGAGAACAAAAGTGAAGCAATATCCATTTTGTAGCTCACACACATTATGGCTGAGCCTCCAACTGGTCTACCCTCCTCTGGATCCTCCTTCAATTTTTCCAACTTCTAAGCCAGATATGCTTATTTAGCTCTGTGATGAACAGTCCTGGCTTCTGCAACATACCCACAGTACCAAGGTCAGAGACATTAAGGATTGACAAGAATTTCAGTTACCCTCGTGAACTCCAGCTCATGCTGTGTGTTTTAGCTTGTTCTTGCTCTTTCTCCATTTTACATCTATTTCCCCTGCCTGATTTCCACAGGGAATTCAAGCTCAGGCATCAAAAACAAAGACAACAGCCTTACTGAGACTCTCATGCTTACTTAAGGCCAAATCCCTATCCCAAATCCTTTAGTGTTTTTGATTCTCTGATTGAACCCTGACTGATAAAGGCTAATATCTACATGATGGATCATCTTATATTTGATTATTAAAACTTTTTCTGCCATGCATACCATGGTTAGTATTCCCATGGGATACAAATATCTTCATATTGTAGGCCTATTCTGACAGGTTCATCCACGTACTTTTCCCTCATATCTCATTGCTACCAGTTTTCTAATTTTGTTCTTTCCAGCTATTTACCTATATACCCAATCTGTTAGTCATTGCTCACATATCAGTATAAATCCATACCTCAGGCTGTAGCAGATGCTATTAATGCCCTGCCTCACATCCTACATCTGAGAATATTCCTAGACTTCTGCTAGCTGCCCACTTTGAACAACTAAAACTCAGTCTTTCTACTTCTCTGCCTAAGGGCTTTCTTCTAGGCACCAGGAATTTGTTCAGCCTAAAGGAAGCACAGTGGCCCAAAGGCAACTCCAGTCAATGAGGGATGTGGGTAATATACCTCAGCTTCAAGAGGTCACTAAGAGAATTGACTTCCAGTTGCACATAACTGTAACAACTCATTAAATGTACCCTTTTATTCCCTTCCCTTCAGGTAGTTTATTTGGGAAGTGATTCCAGGTCTACTTTGGGAGAAAAACCAATTCTCTCAGGACTGCTTTGGGGCAAAACAAAGACATCAATCTCTCTCTCCTTTTACACTATATTGACAGCAGATGTGCATCATTAATATTTATTTCCTTCTAAATGCTTTTCTTAAAAATATCAGTTGTTTTACTCTACTTCCTTACATCTTTGATTTTAGTATGCCTGTATTCCATGTCTGATTTCTCTTGCTTTTCATTGCTACTATGTAATACCATGTGATCATAGTAAGTGAGATGTATCATATGGTAATAAATTTGGGAAGCGTCTGATGAATTTAGTATGTTTAATATGTCTAAAGATATTCAGAGGCCCACATTATATACACTTTTTTCTTTTTTTTGAGACAGAGTCTTACTATGTCACCCTTGGTAGAGTGCTACGGCATCACAACTCACAGTAACCTCAAACTCCTGAGCTCAAGCGATTCTCCTGCTTCAGCCTCCCAAGTAGCTGGGACTATAGACACCTGCCACAACACCCGGCTATTTTTTGTTGTTGTTGCAGTTGTCACTGTTGGTTAGCTGGCCCGGGCCAGGTTTGAACCCGCCAGCTTCGGTGTATGTGGCTGACACCGTAACCACTGTGCTACGGGTGCTGAGCCTATATACACATATTTTTAATATATATGTAGGTGCGTGTAGTATGTATGTGTGTGTAATTTGTTTAAATCCAGTTGGCACTTGGTAGAGACAGATGGAGTTCACTCTCGGTTCAGACTCCCCTGTCATCTCCCTACCCAGGAGTCTCAATCAACATGTCAAGGAGATTGGACCTGCAATGCCACTGAACTGGATCTTCATCAAGAGCCTATCAGGATGTGCTTTCTAGGCCTGGATATTGTAGGTGTGAGTGAATACTGACCTGAGAGAGCCATAGTCCCAAAAGCGTTACCTAGATGCTAGGTCAGAAACCACTCTGCTTCCACTGATGGAAGAACAGAGAGCACCTTGTTCATCATTCGTGGCCTTCACCATTCTTTACGCTATTCTTTATACTGTATTAAAGTATGTGCATGTCTTACTTTCCCAACTAGCCTTAATGCACCTAAGAAGAAGAATTATGCTTCACACATGTTTCTAGTTCCTACACTGGGTTATAAATAGCATAGATCTAAGAAATGTTTGTTAATTGAAGGAATAAAGGAAATAATGGAATTCTTGCTTTTATGACCCATCTGGTATCACATCTGGCTCCCTGAGACCTCAGAAAGGGTCTAGTTACTTTGTGTGAAAATAGTCCAATTTCCCCGCCCCAGATAAGACTTTCTAATGAATGCCAAATTAGCACTGATTTTTTTTTCTTTTTTGACACAGAGTCTCACTATGTCACCCTCGGTAGAGTGCTGTGGCACCACAGCTCTCAGCAACCTCAAACTATTGGGCTTAAGTGATTCTCTTGCCTCAGCCTCCCAGGTATCTGGGACCTGTCACAACGCCCAGCTATTTTTTTATTTAGTAGCCCCTGGCTGGGTTCAAATCCACCAGCTCCAGTGCATGTGGCCAGCACCCTAAACAGTGAGCTACTGGTGCTGAGCCAAATTAGCACTGATTTTTAATAACAGTTCCACATAGAAACCTTTTCCAAAATGGCCAGAATCAACATTACCACCAAATTGATTAGAATGAACTACAAGTAAGGTGCTAAAGGGAACAGAGAAATGTTGCAAGACTCAGTTAGTGAATCTAAATCTTTGAAAACATTTTCTGCATTAGCATTTCTTACTCTGAACTTTAGGGATGCTGTATGAAAACAGGTACTATGGTCTTAAGTCTGGGAAATCCTGGTTTATGGTAAAGAGTCTTTTTTTACCACCAGACCTCATAAGACTCCTAATTTGTTAATAGACATCTAGACTCTGAAAGACAGGAATAGAATATGGAATACTTCCAAAATTTATCTGACCACTAAATGCTCTCTTTTGAAAAGCATTTTTGAGATTAATGTTGCTTAGAAAATACTCAGGAACATTCCCCAAGGCATTCTACACGTTCTGGTTGACATTATGGCTGGCACTGGCAGGCACCTGAGGTAACACAGGAAAACATGGGATGAAAGAGGAGCTGTGATAACCAGAATATTTATTTTCCAAATGCTACATATCAGAATACATTCTGAATTGTATCCCTTCTGAACAAGAGGCTATATCACGCCACAACACTGAGTTGAACAGGAGAAATGCAATGAAACTGCTTGCACGTCTAACTAAAACTGCAGGTGCATCATGGGCTTGGTGTCCAGTATCTGCCCTGGGCCCATTCTCCTCACAATCATATAGAACAGTGAGAAAGTGCATCAGAGCAGGTTAAGAAGGCCAAGAGCAAAACAGAGCTTCTTGGCAGTGAGGATGTTAACTCAGTGCATTCGCTTTGTGTATCCAAGTGACCGGGTAGATGTAGCCCTGCCCTTCAATTGAACAAAGTTACTTAAGTGATAGCTCCACAACCATGATGGCAAAGATAGAATGATGGCATGGAATAGGAGAAAGGGTCGACCAGAAGCCATCTGACTCTCAGTACAATCTTCCTAGCACTTGAAAATCAGAAAAACATTTTTTTTACAAATCTACAGGTTGGGGCGGTGACCGTAGCTCAGTGGGTAGGGCGTCAATCTCATATACGGAGGCTGTCGGGTTTGAACCTGGCCGGGGCCAGCTAAAACAACAATCACAACTAACACCACAACAAAACAAAAATAGCCAGGCGTTGTGGCAGGTGCCTGTAGTCCCAGTTACTTGGGAGGCTGAGGCAAGAGAATCGTTTGAGCCCAAGAGTTGGAGGTTGCTGTGAGCTGTGACGCCATGGCACTCTACCCGGGGAGACAGTTGGAGTCTCTGTCTCAAAAAACAAACAAACAAATGAACAAAAAACAAATCTACAGATTGGGAAAAGTCATAGGACTACTGCATTGGTGGATGCCCATATAATTACATGGATTAGCAACTGCACCTGTGTCCATGTCCCAGGGTCTCACTTTATCACCCAATGCTGGTAGCTACTGTGAGCCAGAGTGATTTCCTCCCATTGTCTTTGAAGCCTGATGTTTTTTCTGAGACATTTCTGTGCTGGATATGGCTGTGGAAACTAGGCCATTGGATGCTTTGGCAAACACACAAAATTAAATCTCAGCCTCAGGTTCATTGTGCATCATCTGTATAATTTGAGTTTTACAAATTATAGGAGAGCTATGGAAATAAAAGGAAATGGACTAGAGCTCAGTAATCGTTCCCTTTGTTTGAAAAACCTGACATGAGAAAAGTCTTGTACATGAAAAGGACTCAGTTTTACAGCTTTCAGGATCAAAGTATTCATTACACTGAATACTTAATTACACCATAATTAATGCTCAAATTTTCTAGGATTCCATCAAGAATTTTTTGTGGTGTCATGAAACTTAAACACAAAGCGAAAGCCAAAATTAAGTGTTAATATCACTGGACTGCACAAATATCAAGTATTGACATTATTATTTGTCTCCTTTCAGTTTCAAGTTTTGGGTTTGTGAAGGTTAGTGATTGAGGAGGCTTTCATATCTGGCTGTCTCTCATTTCTGTGGGATCTCAAACCAAATATCCTCATTGTTAGAGCTTTCTCTCATATCTAAAGTAGGAATAACTGTTACTTACTAAAATTCTGAGCTCCAGTAGGTTTCCAAAAGGTATCAATTTGTTGAGCTTGACACAGAAATGAAAAAGTTTGAGTCTATACCTGAGACAGAGGGCTACACAGTGGCATCAATCCTGTTAGGTGGCAGAATGGGACAATGACAAAAAAGATTTTCTAGCTGGGTCAACATGTGCTCATGGGGCAACTGAACTTCCCTGCTTTAGGAAGTGCCCCAAATGGACTAGATATGGGATTCATTGGACATCAGAGGATTTTTAAGATTTCAACTATTAGAAGCTACTCTGCACACGCTTGAAAATTCATATCAATGATTGAACCTTTTGATTAGGATAGTGGGTGTGTGCTCTAGATTGCAGAGAAAGTAATATGGAGGAAGAAGAAAGGAGGAAAGGGAAGATTTTAACCCTAAAGGGGCAACTATATTCTCACCTGAAAGAGAGAAATCACTTGAGTGATTTCTCTTAAGGAAGCTACTCATGTAACGTTTCATTCCAACTACAAAGATCTTTTGGCCCCACATTGTAGGAGGCACCTGTGAGAAAAACCTTGGCAATAAGGGATTGGGGAAGGAATTTAACATCATTGTCTCTCATTAGTGAGACCCACGAGAGTACGAAAGTAAGTATATCATTGGTTAGCAGTCTGCACACCTGTGGCGTAGGTGGCCACGGGATTACTTCTATAAATAGCTTCGGGAGAAGTTAACCCGGGCTCCTCTGGCTTCACTTTTTGCTGGGAGGACGCCTGATCGGTGCTCTCCTACTAAGACTGCTGCTGAAATACTCGCTCCTACTAATATTGACCGTGACTTCTAAGGTGCTTCGGAACCTGAGACCTGAATGAGACCTACCCCGAATAAACTGGTGCAGAAGCCTGCATCCAGACAGTTGAGTGGGCCAGGGCCAGAGACCTAGCATCCCAGCTCCGACCAGTAGCCTGAGTGTGAGTGAAATCCTTTGTGAAAGACCTAACTCCCCTTTTATACCAGTGAAGGCCAGTTCAAGGAGGGAAGTGACTCTAGACTTTTTATCAATGAATGGTTAGGAAACAATTCCTGTAGTGAATTAGCCTTTATTAAAAATGAATGACGCCAGGCGTGGTGGTGCCTGTAATCCTAGCACTTGGGAGGCCGAGGTGGGTGGATTTGCCTGAGCTCATGGGTTCGAGAACAACCTGAGACAGAGTGAGACCTCATCTCTAAAAAATAGCCGGGTGTTGTGCTGGGCACCTGTAGTCTGAGCTACTTGGGAAGCTGAGGCAAGAGAATCACTTAAGTCCAAGAGTTTGTGGTTGCTGTGAGATGTGACACCACGGCACTCTGCCGAGGGTGACAAAGTGACACTCTGTCTCAAAAAAAAAAAAAAAAAATGAGGCAGTGCGCCTGTGGCTCATTGAGTAGGGCGCCGGCCCCATATACCAAAGGTGACGGGTTCAAACCTGGCCTCGGCCGGAGTGCAAAAAAAGAAAAATAGCTGGGCATTGGGCGGGCACCTGTAGTCCCAGCTATTCAGGAGGCTGAGGCAAGAGAATCGCCTAAGCCCAGGAGTTGGAGGTTGCTGTGAGCAGTGTGACACCACGGGCGACAAAGTGAGACTCTGTCTCTACAAAAAAAAAAAAAATGGAAGGCAGATGAAAAGGGTCCTGTGGATGGATGGCTATGGTGATGATGGTAGCACAACAATGTGAATGTACTTAATGTACATTGTATACCTAAAAATAGTGAATATGGCCAATTTTATGATAGTGTATTTACCATAATTTTTTAAAAAGGAAAACATGAATGGAAAGAAAAAAGATCTAATAATTGACCTCATTTTGCTACATATTGCGCCATCACTTCCACTGAGAAGGAACTTTGCATTCTAGAAGCCAAATATGAGATTGTCCCTGAGAGCTTTTAGGAAAAAGGAGCCTCTGAGTAGAAATGGCTAATACTGATCTAGCTTTCTAAATAGCATGAAGCTTTAAAAGTAATTCTGTCATTAAGCTCACTGGGAACCCACAAGCAGCAAATGAAGTCTTTTCAAAATGGGAGGAAAAAAGAATGAAGGTTGCTAAAAACTATTTTTTTTTTTTAAGAGACAGAGTCTTACTTTATCGCCCTGGGTACAGTACCATGGCATCACAGCTCACAGCAACCTCCAGCTCTTGGGCTTAGATGATTCTCTTGCCTCAGCCTCCCAAGTAGCTTTTTTTTTTTTTTTTTTACCAACTACTTCCATATATCTGTATAATGGATGTTTGGGTGGATCAAATTAAAAATAAGTAAACATTTTTAGCCTCTCTGCTTTCAGAAACCTACTTGTAATAAAACAATTTCTCTCATCAAAACAGAATTTCTTATCATGAGCACAGGCCCATGATCATTTGCCTGTCCTTATCTGTTTTTTTCTCACCTTCTACCCTGACTTATACAGATTAGTAATACTTATCAACATTCACATAAATCCTTTTCTTTTTTTCTTTTTTTGCAGTTTTTGGCCAGGGCTGGGTTTGAACCCACCACCTCAGGTATATGGGGCTGGTACCCTACCCCTTTGAGCCACAGGCGGCACTCTAAATCCTTTTCTTTTTTAAATTGGGCAGGGTATAACTGCATAAAATAAAATACTCTCATCTCGGTCAATACTTTGACTAATAAGTTTACATAAATCATTTAACAAAAAAAATTTGGCCAACAATTCCAAACATGCCCTAGACCTATAGACTTACTACATGCATATTTTAACAAAAATTATTGGATCCATCTTTACTCTTCAGCTTGCTGAACCCAACTGGGGCAGCCTGGGGGTTGTTTAGGAGCCAGAGGGCATCCTGATCTACAGCTCAGGATATAAGAGAAGAGAATAAGCCCCCTCCCCCACCCCCCATTCCCCACTCCTGTGAACTATACCACATATAGCTCCCAGGTATCACCACCCCCTTTATCCATAGGAGCCACTATTTCTTTCTTTTCTCCAGCAGCCAGCATGAGGCTGTGGGCCCCAAGCCAGAGACTGTAGTAAGTGGGGTGCCCTGAGCAGGAGCTACTATTTCTGAAGTGGCATCTTATGACTCCAGAGCCTAACTGGGGTAAAGTGATTTTTGTAATGCCTTGGAGGAGTTTATTAGAAGGGTTCGCAAGTTGACTTTCTCGTCATAGAATAAGAAACAATGTGACACAACCCACAGAACACTGAGCTCAGAGCTGAAAAGCCTCACTTTGGCTCCTAAACTCTCTGAGCCTCAGTTTTCTCATCTCTAAGATGGGAAAATAATGCTTATTTACTAGGACCATTAGGAAGCTGAAATGAGTTAAAACACGTACAGGTACATTAGGGATTAAAGACAATACTAATAGCATGGAGTCAGGAGGGAGAAATTTAGGCGATAAAAAGAAAGGAGACAAAGACACAACAAGCAACATCTTTACAAGGGCTTAACATCTTCAATTCTTTGAGCTTCCTTCTGAGAGGGGTTGAAAGTGAAAATATAACTCTCTTTGATGACAAAAGAGACATGTTCTGTGAGTTGGGAAGGAAAAAATGCTGAAAGAAACTTAAAATTAAATGTCTTATCCAAAACAAACAATTTAAGCAAGAGGTCAACAACACAGTTATATATGGTAAGCACTAAGACAAACTAACAAAAAACATTCCCTCTGCTTTATACATGACCTAGTAGCTAAAATCTAGTTCACTTCTTAGCAACAACAAAATGTACTTAGCATTCCAGAACACACACACTGTGAAAAACCTTTGATTGATCGTTGGCATAGAAACCTGAAGTAGATGGCTGTGGGAAGAATAGAACCAATACTAGAAAAAATAGCTTACTGAGCTGTTGCTATCTGCAAAGTCTGTGTTGTTTTAAATAAATCTTTATCACACCATTCTCTAAAA
>CAUYRH010139396.1:0-17019 GCA_963574655.1 Perodicticus potto | reverse complement strand
GAGCCTGGCAAACCGGCTGGCGCCCCCTCCCGCGTCGGGGGGGGGCCCGCCCGGCCCCCCCCCCCCCCCCCCCCCCCCCCCCCCCCCCCCCCCCCCCCCCCCCGCCCCCCCCCCCCCCCCGCCCCCCCCCCCCCCCCCCCCCCCCCCCCCCCCCCCCCCCCCCCCCCCCCCCCGCCCCCCCCCCCCCCCCGCCCCCCCGCCCCCCCCCCACCCCCCCCCCCCCCCACGCCCCGCCCCCCCGCGACACCCGAGCTCACGCACCGACACCCGGCGGCGCTGCCACGGGGCGGAAGGACCGTCTCCTGGAGGTGGTGTCACGGGGGGGAAGGACCGTCTTCTGGAGGTGGCATCATAGAGGGAAGGACTGTCTTTTGGAGGCCAGGATCACAGAGAAGACTGTTAGAAACACTATCTGGGGCCTAAGACATGGAGAATTCTCTGGCTTTCTCTGCTCTTTCTCTCCAGTTTTCCACCATGTCTCACTGGCTGAACCTAACCAGAGTGACTGCTAAAGAAGCCTGGGAAATGATGCTTCCTTAACACATTCAGAATAGAGGACAGTGGGGAACGCATATGAGAGCCAGCGAGCACGTGCTTAGCACAATGGCTGGTTTCACTGCTCAGCGCCATCCTCACACTGCTGATCATGTTCAGCGGTGACATAGCCACAGCCTGGTGTGGTTGCCCTTTACATGAATAGACTCACCTAGCCAATGGTTTTCTTTATAATTTAGTAAAGAGGCGGGGCATGGTTGCCATAGCACGTTCTGAATCCATTCCAACTGTCCATCTCTATGACCCTGCAGATTCCTTTGCCCACACCGTGCCATTCTCTGTGATAGTCATTAGCCTCATGTAGTTATTAAACATTGGAGATGATAATTTAAAAAATAACTATATTGTGTTAAAACATGGGTCTTAGGGCTAGGCATGGTGGCTCACTCCTATAATCCCAGCACTCTAGGAGGCCAAGGTGGGAGGATTGCCTGAGCTCAGGAGTTCAAGACCAGCCTGAGCAAGAGCAAGACCCCATTTCTAAAAATAGCTGGGCATTGTTGCAGCACAGGTAGTCAGCTACTTGGGAGGCTGAGGCAAGAGAATCGCTAAGCCCAAGAATTCAAGGTTACTATGAGCTATGATGCCATGGTACTCTACCATAGCCAACAAAGTGTGACTCTGTCTCAAAAAAAAAAGAAACAAAAACTAAAATATGGGTTCTAGCAAACTTGAAATTACATGTGTGGCTCACATTTCTGATGTTCCTTTAGTTTGCCAAGCAAGTTATATCCCCCTTTGGCCTTATTTTACTAACCTACCAGGAGATTGATACCTCTCCTGGTACTTAAGCCAACACATTAAATCCTGATTCTCAGTTGTATGTACCTACCTTAGTAAATTCAGCCTGATCCAATCTTTTTTTTCTTTTTCTCTCACATGACTTAGATTTAATCATTGGAAGCAAACTAAATGGAAACCTTACAATAGAGAAGAATTATGTGTCAGTGCTTTTTTGCAAACTGAGCTGGGACAGAAAGGGACTGGGGACTGCCCCTCAACCTGATCCCTTCCAAACAAAGACGTCCACAGTGTTCCTGGCACTCTGGCTCAGGAAAGGGGGAGACTTTGCTGGGTTTGTGTGTTGAAGTCACTTCGCCCAGCACTCTCTCCTGGTTAGCATCAGGAGCCCCGCCTTGCCAGCTCTGGTCATCGCCCTTCTTTCTGTGGCCTGAGACGATGTCATCAATCCGTAGTAGCAGAACTGCCATCTCTACTGCTGTCTTATATGTCTGCAGCTTCATGGCCAATGGCTCCCATATGCCCAGTTCTTTCATGTCCACCAAAGTTCCAGTCTCACCATTTACGCCCCAAGTCTCACAGTTCCCCTGGGTATGCTTGGCCCGAAGGGAGGTAAGTAGACGGATGGTTCTAGCCCCACAGTTCTGGGTCAGGGCATGGGGGATGACCTCTACCACCTGTGCAACAGCCCTATATGGCCACTGTTCCACACCAGTCATGGCCTTAGATTTCTCTGTCAAGGCACGGCCACAGCCATCTCTGAGGCTCCACCCCCTGGCACCAGGTGAGGGTACAGGAGAACATTGGGACACACTTGCACGGCATCCTAAAGGTTGCCTTCTACTTCTGAAAGAATCTCTTTGCTGGCTCCCTGGAGGAGAATGGTGCAGGCCTTGGGGTCTTTGCACTCAGTGATGAACGTAAAGGACTCATCTCCAATTTTCATGGTTTCCAACAGGCCTGCTCCTGTTCCAACATCATCCTCTCTCAGTTCCTCTGGTCGGCCGACTATCCGGGCCCCACAGGCTCTATTGCGCAATGCGATTGTCGTCTGTCTTCCAGACTCTACTGACGGCTGTGATATTGGCCCGCATGAGGTAGTGCTGAGCTAAATCTGAGATGCCCTTTTCTGTGATGACCACATCGGGCTTTAGCTGGATAATGTCCTCACAGAGCTGCTGGATGGACTCTTCTTCCATCTGGAGGGTTCGGGTAAAGTCTTCCTCGTGTAATCTCAATTTCAGTCTGACTTTCCCCTTTCTTGTACTCCAGAGAAGAATCCAGCAGCACAATCCAAGGGTTCTTGACGTAGTGCCGCATTCGTGGATAGGTCTCATCCTTGTTAATCATAACTCCACGTAAAACACATGAGTCTTCAATGATACCCCCAGGTATCTTTTCCACCCTTGCATATTTTTTGATGTTAATCTCCTTCTGATCATTCTCCTCATACTCAACAGTCTTGACAGCATCCAGGACAATGCTGCAAACCAAAGAGGACCATTGGCTGACAGCTTTAGTAGTAATGGAGCTGTCGATGATGTTCAGCATAACCGTGATATCACGGTTATTGATGTCAATGGGGGTACTGATTTTCTTTAGAGTGCCGATCATATCATCCAATGCCTTGCGGTAAGCATGATCACCACTGTTGGTGATCAGCCACAGATAACATTTCCCCTGCAAGAATAATTACTGATGTGGTCCCATCTCCAACTTCTTCATCTTTGCATCTGGCTAATTTCAATCATGGACTTGGCTGCTGGATGCTGGACTTGAATCTCTTGAAGAATGGCATTGCCATCATTGGTCATCACAATGCCTCCCATTGGGCCCAAAAGCATCTTCATCATGGACTTGAGTCCCAAACATGTTTGGATAATACCTGCAATAGTCTTAGCAGCATTGATATTTCCAGACTGAACTTTTCTTCCAGATTCATGCTTTGTGTCCTGGCTAAGCATGAGCACGGGATGATGGCCCATCATGGTGGCATGATGCAGAGCTGGGTACCAAGAGCTGGAGGAATCTGCAGAACCTTCTGGATACAGAGGACCAGCCCGATCCAATCTTTGTTTCATCCTTCTGAGCAGTCTTAGAATATATTCCCATACATGGTCCCCAGATTTCTTCTAACATAAATTGACAGAAATTGGTAACTCCTGGGTGGTGCCTGTGGCTCAGTGAGTAGGGCGCCAGCCCCATATACTGAGGGTATAACAAACCTGGTCCCGGCCAAACTACAACAAAAAAATAGTAGTCCCAGCTGCTCAAGAGGCTGAGGCAAGAGAATTGCCTAAGCCCAAGAGTTGGAGGTTGCTGAGTTGGAGGCAAGAGTTGGAGGGAGCTATGATGCCATAGCACTCTACCAAGAGCGACAAAGTGAGACTCTGTCTCTAAAAAAAAAAAAAAAGAAGAAGAATTTGGTAACTCCTTTTGTATACATGCTCCCTCATATGGAGAATAGCATGCACTTTTCCATCTGGGCTATGTTGGGATTAAGTAGCTGGGATCAATGCTGGGTGTATGGGAGATTGAGCATCCTCTTATTACCCAGCCAGGAGAGTTCAGATTTGTCCTTCTGTCCAAATGTCACCATTTGCAGTCTCCTTTCCAGCCAGGCCCTTACCTGACATCAAATACCTGATTTGACCTTATTCTTTGCTGTGTCTCCCTTATGGCCACAGAGCTATGGGACGTGGCAATATGGCTTGATTTGATGTTAAAAATTGAAGGCCTTACACTTATTTTTCTTTGTGTATGTTCTTCAGGGCAGTCGAAGCATCCATTCTATTGAATAATCCTTATTAATCCTAATTGCTATCATCATGGTCAAATGCATCAGTTACTTGATCTAAGTCTTGCCTTTAAGTTTTGCTATGTCCTGAGAAACCACAGCATACATTTTAAGTATTATAATTATGATACCACTGCTTGCCACACATTGTTAGTGTCCCATTTCTTGAAGATAAGGAGATCGTCGTTTTTATGGCCAGATGACATAATTGCATTTTTAAAATTTAAATACAAATAATAGTTGTACATATTTATGGGACACATACTGTTTCAATATATGGAACGTATAGTGATCAAATCAGTGTGGTTAGCATATCCATTCTCTCAAACATTTCTCATTTCTTTGTGTTGGGAGCTTTACTATCCTCCTAGCTACCTGAAATGATACATTGTTAACTATAGTCATCCTACAATGGTAGAGAACGCTAGAACTTACTCCTCCTGTCAAGCTGTAATTTTGTATCCTTTAATGACTGTCTCCCTATCCATCTCTTCCCCCATACTTTTCCCAATCTCTAGCATCCTCTATCCTACTTTCTATTTCTGAAGTCTTTTCTTTTTAAATTTCCATATCTGAGTGAGAACGTGTGCTTAACTTCCTTTTCTTTTTTTGTTTTTTTATGTTTAGGTTGTTGTTTTTTTGGTAGAGACAGAGTCTCACTTTATCGCCCTTGGTAGAGTGCCATGGCATCACACAGCTCACAGCAACCTTCAACTTCTGGGCTTAGGCGATTCTCTTGCCTCAGCCTCCCAAGTAGCTGGGACTACAGGTGCCCACCACAACACCTGGCTATTTTTTTGTTTTGCAGTTCAGCCAAGGCTGGGTTTGAACCCGCCACCTTCGGTATATGGGGCTGGCACCCTACTCAATGAGCCACAGGCACCACCCATGCTTTTTTATGTTTTGTTTTGAGACAGAGTCTCACTCTGTTCATTGCCCAGGCTAGGGTTAGTGTTGTGGAGTTATCATAGCTCACAGCAACCTCAAACTCCTGGGCTCAAGCAATCCTCCTTCAGCCTCCCAAGGAGCTGGGACCCACAGGTGCCCACCACATGCCCAGGTAGTTTTTCTATTTTTAGTAGAGACAGGGTCTTGCTCAGGCCGGTCTAGAACTGCTGATCTCAAGGGATCCTCCTGTCTTGGCCTCCCAGAGTGTTTGGATTACCGGCGTGAGCCACCACACCCAACCCTGGTTAACTTTCTATTCCTGGCTTATTTCACTTAACATAATATCCTCCAGTTACATTCACATTGCCACAAGTGATAGGATTTCATTCTTTTCATGGCAGAGTATTATTCCATTCTGCATATAACCCACATGTTCTCCATTCATCTGTTATTGGGCACCTAGGTTGATTCCATATCTTGGCTATTGTGAACATCACTGCAGTGGTGATGCGTGGGGGTGCAAATGTCTCTTTGATATGCTGATTTCCTTTCCTTTGAATAAAAGCCCAGTAGTGGGATTGCTAGATCATATAGTATGTCTGTAGTTTTTTTGAGTAACTTCATACTGGCTGTACTAGTTTACATTTCCACCAATAGTGTATAAGAATTCCCTTATCAAGCCAAGTACATTAGTTCACACGTGTAATCCCAGCTACCCAGGAAGCTGAGGCAGGAAGATTGCTTGAGGCCAGGAATTTGAGGCTACATTGAGCTATGATCATGCCACTGCCCTCCAGCCTGAGCTAGATTGAAATCGCATCTCTTTCAAAAAAATTTTTCCTTTTCTCTACATTCATTCCAGCAATTGTTATTTTTTGTCTTTTGGAAATTAGCCATCCTAATTAGTATGGCAAGATGATACCTCATTGTGGTTCTAATTTGCATTTCCCTCATGCTTAGTGATATTGAGCATTTTTTCCATATATTTCTTGACCAGGTGTATGTCTTCTACTGGCTGAAAAAGAAATCAAGGGAGGCAATTCCATTTATAATACCTATAAAAAGAAAACTACCTAGGAATACATTTAATGAAGGAGGTGAAACACCTCTACAAGGAAGACTGCCTAACACTGATGAAAGAAATTGGAGAGAATACAAAGGGGAAAACATCCCATCCCATGGAACAGAGGACCTAATATTGTTAGAATGACCACACTGTCCAAATCAACCTATAGATTCAATGCAGTCTCCCCTCAAAATACCAATAACATTCTTCACAGAACTAGAAAATATGAAAATTTGTATGAAACCACCAAAAAAACAAAAAAAAAATAGCTAAAGCAATCCTGATCAAAAAGAACAAAGTGGAGGAGGTATCATGTGACCAGACTTTAAAACATACTACAAACCCATAATAACCAAAACAGCATGGTACTGGCATAAAAATAGACACATAGGCCAATGGAACAGAACAGAGAACCCCCAAATTAATCTATATCTAAGGCCACCTGATTTCTTACAAAGGTTCCAAGAATACACATTGGAGAAAAGACAGTCTCCTCAGTAAGTGGTTGGTGCTGGGAAAACTTGACATTTATATGAAGAAAAATGAAATTAGACCCCCACCTCTCACCCTATGCAAAAATCAACTCAAAATGGACTAAAGGTCAAAATGTAAGACCCGAAACTATAAAACTACTAGAACAAAAATATAGAAAATGGAGGTTTTGGTTTAAAAAATATTTTACAAATAAGCCCTCAAAAGCAAAGGCAACAAAAGCAAAAATAAATGAGATTATATCAAAATAAACCTCTGTACACCAAAGGGAAACAACAAGAGTGTAAAAGACAACCTAGAGAATGGAAGAAAATATTGGCTAACTACTCACGTGATAGGGCATTAATGTTGAGATATCTAATATGTGAGGAATTCAACCTCTCAACAGAAAAAAAAAAATCCAGTTAAAAGATGAGTGAATGATCAACAGAAACCTCAAAAGACAACACAGTCTTTAGAGTTCTGTATCAAATACCTGTTTCCTTGGACCACACCTGGTACTAAGGAGTCATTCAGGAAAGCTGAGAGAAGACATTTAATGCAGGGTATTGGTCACACAGGTAATGGAACAGCTGGGAAGCCAAATAAAATGTTGAGGCAATCCTGAAATTAAAAAAAGTAGGAAACTGCTACCACCCTTTGAGCTGATGGGGTGAAAGGGAGGACATAATGTCACCGGAACTCAGAAACTGAGCCACTAACAGTGTCTAGAACCTATCAGCGACTGTCTTGTAAGATCTGGAAATATGCAGCATCATCCCCCTGGAGCTGGTGTCACGTAGCAAACAGCCACTGTCAGAGACGCCACTGGGAGAAGGACACATGCCCCGGCTGGGTCTTTTTCCACCCAACCAGGCTTCCCATTTGCCGGTCTTCTCAGAAGCCACTTGTCAAAGGAGCCTGGTAAATGCGAACCCTGGGAGGCATGACTAGGGAAGGATGGGCTGAATCTGAGAACAGGCAGGCAAGAGAGCAGCACAGGAAGCATCTCTGTAAGTACACGCACACCAGGTGCAGTCCCAGAGTGGATGTGGTGCGGAGAAGCTTTTACATATATGGCCATATGGCATTTGTATATGTTATAGACGCCACTAGTAGTAATACCGTAACTGCACATGAATCTCGTATAACCCTAGCCTAATTTCTGGAAGGGCTACCTACATTTTTTATACCGTATGTAGAAGAAATCATTATAGACACCACCTCATGAGAGGCATGAAATTACTTAAAATAGCAAGCTTTTAAATAAGATTCTACCTAAGTACGTTCCTTGTTCTAAAACCCAAAGGACAACATAGATTTTCCCTCCTGTGAGTGTGGCTTGCTTTTAGTGATTTTGCAACCACATGCCCAAGATGACTTGTCTAAATTTAGTAGACCACAAACGATGTGTGAAAATGAGACACAAAACATATGGGGAGGAAATAGCATGGTGAGTCCTGCTTTGAGATATTTATTTCTGCTGAAACTTTAAATCATTTAGCATTTTCACATCTATAAAATATTCTATTGGTGTGGGTAAAAGGAACCCCTTTCTTCTGTTCATTTTAAGCCAAAAATACTCTTGTCAAACTTTTTCCTTATGCTCTATTCATCTGAAAAATCAGATGAATTCAGAAAGTTTGGGTTTGGACACTTTACATGCTATACTTTCACCAAGCTTCAAGGAAAGAAAAAGAGGTGTTTATTTTGAATGTGTGAATTCTCTACTCTGTGTCCAGGAAGTTAGATTCCACTGACCCAGTGATCCATGGACCATTGTCTACTTTTTTCCTAGTAGAAAAAGGAAAGATTTGTTAGAGGTTCTGACAGCGTGAAAATGTGCCATTTCTTTTATCCCTCCAGATTGGGTTTCTCCCCAACACAATTGGCCAGGCAGTTGTTTCAAATGCATTTTTTTCTTTTCTTTTTTTGAGACAGAGTCTCACTTTGTGAGTAGAACTCAGTAGCCTCAAACTCTTGGTTTCAAGGGATCCTCTTGCCTTCGCCTCATGCCACAACACCCAGCTATTTTGGGAGACAGGTTCTCGCTCTTGCTCAGGCAGGTCTCAAACTCCCGAGCTCAGGCAATCCACCCATCTTGGCCTCCCAGAGTGCTGGGATGACAGGTGGGAGCCACTAAGGAGTCTTGAGTGACCTGTTGCTCCATCTTTTATGGTATTACCTCCCATTAAAACCAGGAAGATACGTTGGGTTACTCACCATAAACTTTTCAAACTCACCACTTAGAAACTACATGACATTGAATACTATATTCAATGTGAAAAAGACAAAAGATGGATGTTTCTTTTATCCTGATGCAGGCCAGTCCCTAGGGGAACTTCTGTGGGATGGAGAAGGTCAGCGCATACAGCCACTAGGAAATGCATAGGGTAAATTGGGGAGGTGAAACTCTTTTTGCAACTACCCAGTTTTGGAGGGTGGAGCAGTTTTTTGTTTTTTTTCATCTTTGCACAGTGTCCTCAATAAATGTTTATAAAATGAATTCATTAAAGAAGACTTCGAAATATGACAGCTCTTCAAATATTTGAAAATTGTTGTGTGGGAGAGGAATTATTAAATCTCTCTATAATAGCCATCCTTTGTTCTTAATTATACCCTCCTTAAAGTCACACTGAATAATAAACGAGTTTCTAAATTATTAGAATTGTTTGAAAATTGGCCACATATAGACTTCATTGCCATTACTTCTGGACGCACCATGGCGGAAAATACGGTTTTTGTGTATGATTAGACTAGATGCCCACTAATTGGTCTCCTGACTCTGCCGTCTTCAGTTTTCATTATGTGTATACTCATATTAATAAAAATGTCTTCAAAAAATCAAAGTCTTAAAGTATAACTGGGGGATTTGGGAGACAGACCTCCAGGGCTGTTTTAATAAGATACACCTGTATGTTAGAAAACCAATGCATAGGGTGGCACCTGTGGCTCATTGAGTAGGGCACCGGCCCCATATACTGACGGTAGTGGGTTCAAATCCACCGTGGCCAAACTGCAACAAAAAATAGCTGGGCATTGTGGCAGGTGCCTGTGGTCCCAGCTACTTGGGAGGCTGAGGCAAGAGAATCACCTAAGCCCAAGAGCTGGAGGTTGCTGTGAGCTGTGATGCCATGGCGCTCTACCAAGGGTGACAAAGTGAGACTCTGTCTCTAAAAAAAAAAGAAAAAAGAAAACCAATGCATAAATAATACATGTTTATGGACAGGAAAAGATGGCCACAATATAGCAGTAAGCAAAAAAAGTGTATCAAATATGTGTATGATATATAAACAAACTGGGACTGAAAGAAATGTAATGGGTAATTTATTTGGAATAATTGAACAACAGCTTGATTCTTAATTAAGTCTCTTTGATTCTGTAGAAAGTTCATTTGATTCCATTACCCTTTCATCTTGAAAGAAGATGGGAAGTAGATTTAAGAGTGAAGGATTTAGGGGGCAAGACACTATTGTAAGAGGGACTTTACCTAACATGCAATCTGTGTAACCTGGTTTCTTGCACCCTCAATGAATCCCCAACAATAAAAAAAAAAAAAAGAAAAAAGAGTGAAGGAAAGGGAGGAGTCTACTTTTGCCCTATGTTTCCCTCATCACACCTTCCCTCCTTAAGCCCTCTGGAGCCGGAGAGAAGCATTTTAGTGGAGCAGTGAATCCAGAAACCAAAAATGGCCTATCAAGTCCTACGCATTGAGTCAGTAATCTTGATCCCCACTTTTCTCTACCTTTCTGCAGTTCTCAGCCATGATGAGACCCATTTCTTTCTTTTTTTCTTTCTTTTTGCAGTTTTTGGCTGGGGCTGGGTTTGAACCTGCCACCTCCAGTATATGGGGCCGGTGCCCTACTCCTTTGAGCCACAGACGCCACCCGAGACCCATTTCTTTTAAAAAGTCTCTCCTAATGTACACAATGCAAGGGTACATTTCAAAACAACTTAGAGTATATTATAAATGTCTTACCACAAAAATAAGTGAGTGATGGGTATGTTAATTAGTTTGATTTAAGCATTCCACATTGTACATCAAATCATCACATTATAACACATGAATTTATACCATTATGATTTAATAAAAATTAAGTAAAAAGAATAAATAAGTCTCCATTGTCTCCATTCTCTTGGCTTCTGTGAACCTCCACAAAAGTTGACAGTTTGGGAAAATAATTTCTCACCTTTTTGCTTTTCTTTTCCTCTCCACTGCCCTTAAATTATTCTAAGATTTGCCCCACTTCCTTTCCGTCCTCTTCATTATTTCATACATCATTCCTATTTAGATGACTCCTTGCAGTCTATTCCCACCCCCTAATTTCTTTGTTTTCAGTTTTCTATTTCTAATTGCCTCTTCGGAATGTTCTAGGCATACCTCATTTCTCATATTTTAAATTAAATGAATCTTCCATCATTAGTCCGATTCCTCCTCTTGTGTTCTTTTCAGGTAGAGTGAGCAAAAGATTTCAGTTAGCACAGTGGTTACGGCACCAGCCACACACACCAAGGCTGGCAGGCTGGAACCCAGCCTGGGCCAGCTAAAACAACAATGACAACTGCAACAACAACAACAGCAGCAGCAACAACAAAATAGCCGGGCGTTGTGGCAGGTGCCTGTAGTCCCAGCTACTTGGGAGGCTGAGGCAAGAGAATTGCTTAAGCCCAAGAGTTTAAGGTTGCTGTGAGCTCATGGCACTCTACTGAGGGCAATGTCGTGAGACTCTGTCTCAAAAAAAAAAAAAAAAGATTAACTGGGGGTTTGGGAGTGAGACTGAAGTTTGAGGAGCCATGGAAAGAAAGAGTTCAAATATGTTAACAGATGACTGACAGGACTTGAGAAGACACATCTTTCTCTTTTTATTCATTACAGATCCACTATTACTAATTTAATGTAAGTTGTGTCACTGATAGTCTGTTTACTATGCTGTTGTATAGCTGTATTTTTGTTTATATGGAATTTCTATAATTTCAATTCCAACCAGTCTGTCAACTCTTTATCTGTTAGGCTCTTAAGTTTCTCAAATTCAACTTTTTCAACTTGTGGATATTTGGGAACTTAATCCACAGCAGAGAGGTGGTGTATGTGTGTGTTCGCTGTCATGCACCACATATTATAGCATGTAGAATAAAGGTAGTGAGTGATATGTCAAGGGTGGGAACTCATAAAAATAGGAAACCTATCAAAGAATCAATTGAATCTCTACCTCTATATATACTTCCTCCCCCAAATCGAAACCAGAATGGATGGGCTTGATTGCGGACCTATAAAACCCCTTCCTTTTTCTCTAATGTTATCGAGGTTTAATCCTTGATCTGATTACATTTTATTATGATACGAATGGAGCACTTGGAAATGGCTCTTTGTCATGACTACACTTAGTTTTGAGCACTTGCCACCAATTGCATGTTAAAGAAGCTCCTCCAGACAGATGCCCTTGTCTATCAGTAAAAATACTCAGCTGTCTGGAGGGACAAGTGTTAGGTCATGTGGGCTCTCAGCGACTATTGCCGTATCCTGAAAACAAATGCCATAGAGAAAAATAAGAAATCTTTTTAGCATATATGCCAAAGGCCTGAGAGTGCCCTACTTTGTGGTTTTTGGAAACAAATATTTTTGTACTCATTTTTTAGAATGAGGCAATTATACAAAGTTATCTCCTGCCTGTCACCTTCAACCAGAGTCATGTACTCATGGGCCACCAATTTTTATTTAGTAACAATCACCTGTGTCTTTTCAGGGACGTGAGGAGGAAAGTCATAGTGAACAGATGAAATGGAAGAAGTATTTATTCTAGTCGTCTTTTCTACTCCCCTTGTTTGTCACTCAGAGGTACCAAGAAGAAGGTCTGGGATGACTTCGGGGAGAAAAGAAGTCAGAAAGGAGAGAAATGAAAGGGTTGGTTTTTCGGAGCGTGGGGTTTTTTTTTTTTTTAATGGTGGTGGTGGTAAGAATCAGTCATAGAAGAAAAAGTTCCAGGAACCAGTGGAGGCAATAAAATAGTTTATTCCACCTGTTGGCTGTGGGTTTATGGTATGAACATACTGTACCCTAAAGCAGAGCTATCATTGGCTTTGATTTGTTACGACTATGGATATATAAAGTGCTTTTAAATAAATAAATGGGACCTGATCAAGTTAAAAAGCTTCTACACAGCTAAGAACACAATCAACAAAGCAAATAGACAACCTTTGGAATGGGAGAAGATGCTCACATGTCCTTTGTTCTGACAAAGGACTAATAACCAGATCAACAAAGAACTAAAGCAAGTCAATAAGAAAAGAGCAAGCAAACCCTTTAATTATTGGGCAAGAGACACGAACAGAATCTTTTCCCGAGAGGACACACTAATGGCCAACAAACACATGAAAAAATGCTCATCATCCCGAATCATTAGAGAAATGTGAATGAAAACCACTTTGGGATATCACCTAACCCCAGTGAGAACTGCCCATGCCATAAGGTCCCAAAGCTGTAGATGCTGGCTGCAGTGTGGAGAGAGGGGAACACTTAGGCACTGTTAATGGGATTACAAACTAATACAGCCTTTTGGGGAAGAAGAGTGGGGAATCCTCAAAGAGTGAAAAGTAGACCTTCCATTTAATCTTACAATTGTATTACTAGGATTCTACCCAGAAGAAAAAAAAATCATTTATCGTAAGGATATTTGCACTAGAGTGTTTATTACAGCACAATTCACAATCACAAAGATGTGGAAACAGCTCCAGTGCCCATCAACATGTAAATAGACTGGGTATTGTATACCATGGAGTATTATTTATCCATTAAAAAAGATGGAGACATTGCATCTTTTGTATTTACCTGGATGGATTTGGAGAACATTCTCTTAAGTGTCTCAAGAATGGAAAAGCAAGTATCCTATGTACTCAATACTAATTTGAAACTAGTAGATGAACAACTATAGGCCACACGAGAGAAAAGCAATTAAATTTAAGAAGATGTGGGATTGGTAAGTCCCACCTAATGGGCGCAATGTAGGGGTATATGGCACACTTCCTGGGTGAAGGACTCAACTGCAACTGGGACTTTGTCTTACAAACGCAAACAATGTAACCTAATTGTATGTGCCCTCATATTAATCTGGAAAAAAAAAAGATATACATCTTTCATAATCAGAAAATCAGCAAGAAAATGGTTAATGAGAGGTGTACAGGCATTTCAGAATGTTGAAATATATGTGGAAACTTAAAAGTACTGAAAATATGAGAGGCTTGACTCCTTAACTCTTAAACTAGTCATAGATTGACTACCTCCAGACTCAATGTGAATGAAAAATAAATCTGTGTCTAATTTAAAAACAAATTGCTTTTTAAATTAAATCAATTTTCACCTATATTAAAAATGTATGTATAGGAAAAGAGTGGATAAATATTATACATCAAAATGGTTACTACTTTTCAATTCCCTCGTCTATCCTGCATTTTTTCCTCTTCAGTACTTCTTTAGGTTAACAAATATATTTCAGGCACCTGTGGCTCATCGAGTAGGGCGCCAGCCCCATATACTGAAGGTGGAGGGTTCAAAGCCGGCCTCGGCCAAACTGCAAAACAGATAAATAGCTGGGCGTTGTGGTGGGCACCTATAGTCCCAGCTACTCGGGAGGCTGAGGCAAGAGAATCGCCTAAGCCCAGGAGTTGGCAGTTGCTGTGAGCTGTGTGATGCCAAGGCACTCTACCAAGGGCAATAAAGTGAGACTCTGTCTCTACAAAAAAAAAATATATATATATATATAATATATATTTCAAAGACACAGATTATGAAGCCATTTAAAACATTTGTACTATTGTATGGCTGAATTTTGTATTATCGAATATTTAAATTACTTCTAATATTTTGCTATTATGTATCCCCAAAACATAAATGCACTAGATTTTTTCCTTTTCAATATCAAAACTTACTTTGCTAACACTCAGAATGAGTGGACTCACAGGGGAGCGTTCAGGTAGTATGTGACTTGTGTCTGGCTGCTAGGGAAGCTCGGCCTTCTGATCTGCCTCCACTATTTCAGTCCAGCGAGCCAGTGGTTAAACTCCTAGCAGATGGTGCTGCAGCTAAAGAGGCTGCTGACTGAGCATGCCAGGAATTTAAAGAGTAGCTTAAACAGGGTTAATATATGGCCTGTGGGAAGACAGCTGGTCTGCAGCAGTTAGAGGTCAGGAGGTTAGACACATTTCCCTGAAAACAGAGGACATGCTCAGGAGTCAGGGGCAGTGAAAGCCATTTAGGGAAAGGAAAAAGCAGAGAGGTTCTATTTAGGGAGCAGTTGAATGAGGGGGTAGATGGTGCTAGGATAGAACAGAGTTCCAAATATGGAGGACGGGGATGGCGAAATGAAGGTAGACAGAAACCAGCACCGTGGAACACGGTCTCCACTCAAAATATGGAGAGGGTCGATGCCACCAGCCCATTCCCAGACCCAGGGGTTTTGTCTTATGCTTTCACCAGTCTGTGCGCGTGGACTGGAGAGCTCTGATCATACCAGTGTACTGCACATTTGACATGGCTACTTTACACTCACCAAGACACAGTGAGATGTCATCCAGTTGGAAGAAAACATTAATCTCTTGGAATTCGAAATTTTATTAAAGACAGTGGCTTACATCTATTGCAATCCAAATTCCGCAAATGTCTTGAGGGTCTATTCTTAGTGAAGAAGCACTGTGAGAGGTTTTGTGGAATAGAGGTTTGAAATTAAAGCAAGGCATAGTTTCAGCTCTCAGGTAGTTTATTATGCAAGACAAAAATGGTGAAAAGCGGAATCAGATAAGGGATGACTGTAATAGAAAAGGACTAAGAAGAGTGGTACAGAGGAAATGGTAGAACCAAAATCAGGATAGAGACAAAAATTGGTGACATGTTATGAAATCTTATGAAGAATGAAGGAAAATATTACCAAAGACTTGGGAGGGCATTAAATGTGAGAGAAATCCCATAAGCACGGGCTCCAAGACAATGTTCTCTTTCTCTCTCTGCCATACACACATACACTTCATTGTAAGGTACTCTAAGGTTTCTTTAAAAATTAGTCAACCTGTTGTGTTTAATTTCCAGCATGAAGGGGATAGTAAATATACTTTGAATATTTGAAGACCCAGTTTCTCTATGGTCTCCAGAATGATGATACAAGGAAAGACCATGGGCTTTAATGCTACAAATATTTGGATTCTAATTTTAATCCATCTCTTTACTATGTGACCTTGAACCAATTAATCCCTGAGGAGTTTTCTTATTTATAAAAATGAGGACTTGCAAAGTCTTTGTAAGGACTGCCTAGGCAGACGTGGCAACATACTTGTAAGGGCCGGTGCCCTGCTTCTGGCCTTCACCTCGCCCTGGTCAACTCCGTGCAGCCGCTTGCTGCATCCTTGGTAACACCAGAGGGCAACATCATCCCATTCTCAAAGCCTTCCCGGAGTGAATGCTTCTCTGCAGATGGGGTTTTTCTAAATGCTTCAGCCAGGGAGGAAATAGAAACTGTGTTCCAAAACGTGAATAGGGCAGTAAGGGCTAAACCCTGGAGGGACTTTGGAGCAGCTGCTGTGTCCCTCTGTTGGCAACAGCTGTGCACGCGGACAGCATCGGAAGACACCACTTCAGCCATGTTTTTCTGCCAGCTGGGTTAAGACTTCTGGTGTTAATGGAACAACAGAACTTTAGGTTGGGAATCTAAATAAATCTGTTTACTACTAGAAAACTGCTGTTCTTGTATGATATATTCCAGCAAAAGCCTGCTGGAATTTGTTTGCTAGAGAAGAAGAACTAGGGTGACCACATGTCCCAGTTTGCCTGAGACAGTCCTGGTTGATGCCTGCGGTTCTGGAGTCATTATTAGGACCCCCTATTACTTCCAAAGTGTTTGGTGTGTGGGGTATACTATGTTGTCATCCTGCAAGGAACAGGACGAGGAATACTCGCTGATAGTATGGATTTGACCTCGCCAGAGTCCTTGGGTCTGGGTAAGACCATGCACTGGCTTGGGAGTCAGAAGGTGACAGGTGTATCTGTATTAAAATCCCTGCCCTCTGTGTCATTGGCAAGTTATTGAACCTCTTTAAGCCTCAGTTTCCTGAGGTATAGATTAGGGACCATCACAGGTCATGAATGTATTGTCCCACTTAATCCTCCCAATTAAAGTGCTCACCAGAACCTCTGCTACCCTCGTTACTATTTTTAAGATTTGGTTTAAGATTCGAGCTGTCACCTGAGCCGTATGGATTGGATCTCTAGAGGTAAAGAAATCGAAGACAATAGTAAAACAAATTGCTCAAGGTTACAAAATACTTATACCATTTGGCAACATTAAATAAAGTTGAAAATACTCATCCCCCAAGACCCTGACATTTGACCATTTTACTGCATTTTTCTTATTTTATTGGAAAATGTTTGGAACGCATGAATAAGAATACTCTCACAATGAACACCAACGTAGGAACCTTTGTTGAATCCTAACATTACTCCATACTTGCTTAAGCTTTT
>CAUYRH010139391.1:0-26418 GCA_963574655.1 Perodicticus potto | reverse complement strand
CATTCTCTTGAGGAGGAGTGATGAAACCTCCATCTGCTCAGACCCAAGGAAATGCCTCACTGCCTTAACTGTCCTTCCTGGCATTAAAAAGAGCTGTATTTTTTAAAGTGTGGGGGCAAAAAGAGCAACCCCAAAAGAATTGATGTGTATTGAAGGAAAAAAAAAAACCCAATGAGGAACAACTGTTGATTTTTATGCAAAAGCTAAATAATCCTTAATAAATAAATGTCTATTTTGGAATCAAAAAATAAATAAATAAATAAAAATAAAAAAATTAAAAGATTAGTTGGATGTGGTGTGCACCTGTAGTCTCAGCCTCAGGCTGAGGTGGGAGGATCACTTGAGCCCAGGAGTTTTGAGGCTACAGTGAACTATAGTAATACCACTCCATTCTAGCTAGACCCTGTCCCTATAAAAATAAAATATTCAAAGGTTTAGGAAAACTAGACCTCAATTTTATGAATAATTTTTGTAATATCAAAGTTAGTTTTCAGTCAGAACCCAGTCATGGAACTAGCAAGTTGAAGGGAAACTGATTTCACCTGTTTCGACAGATATTTCAACAGAGTTGCTTAACAGTGCTTCCCAGAGTCCTCAGTTCAAAAAATGATAATATGCTTTAAATACTAGAGAGAATAGGCTTGTTAGCTAAAGGTGATCACCAGGTAAAAGTTGGGATAGCTGCTTCATTTTATTCTGTAGTTAGGTGACTTCATCAGTCAATCTATCATACATAGATCCTAAAGGAAATTAGTCTTAAGAAAAGATACTGTGAATTAATAATAGAAAAAACACTTATAGTCACGATCTTGGACTCATCTACATATACTGTATCTGTACATAAACATAGATGACTTAGAATTATCAGAAATATATATATATATATATATATATATATATATATATATATTTTGAGACAGAGCCTCAAGCTGTCATCCTGGATAGAGTGCTGTGGCATCACAGCTCACAGCAACCTCTAATTCCTGGGCTCAAGCGAGTCTCTTGCCTACGCCTCCCAAGTAGCTGGGACTGCAGGCGCCCGCCACAACGCCCGGCCATTTTTTGGTTGCAGCCATCATTGTTGTTTGGCGGGCCCGGCCTGGATTCGAACCCACCAGCTCAGGTGTACGTGGCTGGCGCCTTAGCCCACTGAGCCACAGGCGCCGAGCTGAATCATCAGAAATATTAATGGCTAGACACAGTGACTCATACCTGTAATCCCAGTACTTTGGGAGGCTGAAGTGGAAGGATATTGTGAGGCCAGGCGTCTGGGATCAGCATGGGCAACATGGTGAGACCCTTTCTTTATTAAAACAAACAAACAAACAAACAAAAAACAAATAGCCAGGCATGGTGGTGTGTGCCTGTAGTCTACTTGGAAGGCTGCGGCATGATGATCTCTTAGACCCAGGAGTTTGAGGCAATAGTGAGCTATGATCAGGTCACTGTATTCCAGCCTGGGCAATAGAGCACTACCCTGTCTCAAAAAACAAACAAACAAACCCCCCATCCAAAAAACAACAACCAAAAAAAGAAATACAAATTGGTGATGATGATGAATGTCCCAGACAGGGAAACACAATGGGCAGTTAAGATTACTTTATTGGCTAGGTTCAGAGTTAGTCAGATTCATTGAATGGCCACAACAGCCTACATGAAGATAAATCTAGTGAAGGTAGAAGATGGCGAGGGAAAGGAGTGACAATGTCCCCCATGCCATGCCTAAATGTGACGTAGCGCCCAGGGCAGGTCCTTCTTTCTTGTTGGGTTTTAAGTGAAATCTCCTGCTTTGTAAACAGTTCTCTGTAAAACTTCAAAACACTTTTGTGGGGTAATGGGTTCCATGGCCAGTTTTGACCTCACAGATAAAGTACATAGGGATTAGAGCTAATAACAATGTAACATTGGTGGGTTTTCTTTTTTAAGTTTTATGAAATCTTAATGTTTTTAAAAAAGCATGAGTTAATTTTCAAATAAATTGGATTCAGTGATACTCATTAATTGATTGAGTTTCTTTCTTTCTTTTTTTTTTTTTTGAGACAGAGCCCCAAGCTGTTGCCCTGGGTAGAGTGCTATGGCATCACAGCTCACAGCAACCTCCAACTCCTGGGCTTAAGTGATTCTGTTGCCTCAGCCTCCCAAGTAGCTGGGACTACAGGTGTCCACCACAATGCCCAGCTATTTTTTGGCTGTAGTTGTCATTGTTGTTTGGCGGGCCTGGGCTGGATTCGAACCCCCGCCAGCTCTGGCCTATGTGGTTGGCACCCTAGCTGCTTGAGCTACGGGTGCCGAACCTTTATTGAGTTTCTTAATGAGCCTTGTCTTACAGACCTGTTGAACAATTCAAATTTAGTAAGTTCTGTGTGGAGGACTGAGAACTGGAACTTGAGGGCTGAAAAGTGTTGAACAGAGATTTGGTAGTGGATTTAATTTGTGCCTAATTTTTGTATACAGATGTTTTATTGTTTAGTATAGTGAGTGCTTCTTGATGCCTATCAGCAAAACTCAAAAACTCCTTTTATACTTTCTGTTCTAACATTTACATACTTGGTTTGGTATTCCTTCTGTGAAGAAAAGAACAACCAGTTTTAAAGTCTATGTCTTAGTATTATACTTACCTTCTTTCATTGAAGATTGTTTTTAACTTGTAGTTAGTAGAATGACTTCTTTAGTGTATTATTTTCTTTCTCTCTCTCTCTTTTTTTGTTTGAAGATCATCAAACAAATGCTCTTGCCCAGGCTAGAGTACCGGGACATCAGGCTAACCTATAGCAACCTCAAACTCCAGGGCTCAAGCAATCCTCCTGCCTCAGCCTCCCAAGTCACTGGGCCTATAGATGCCCACCACTTCACCCTGCTAATGTTTTTCTGTTTTTAGTAGAGATGGGGTCTCGCTTTTGCTTAGACTCGTCTCAAACTCTTGAGCTCATGGGCCTTTCAGAGTGCTAGGATTATAGGCGTGACCCATCATACACTCGGCCTGTATATATTTTATTGACCTTGTTACTAGATATTTGCTATGGTTTCCAGAATTGTAGCAGAGACTCATGGAGGGAAAAGAATGAGAGCCTGAGAGGCCCAGAATACAGGCTTTCAAACTGCCCCCTCTGGGGTTTTTTCTGCTTCACCATTCTTCTTCACCTTTTGTAAGGTCCTACATGCCTTTTTTTGCTTTATAAGCGAATAACCTCAATTAGTTTGCCACCATAGGCAAGGAGAGATGGGTAATGACAAAAGTGCATGTCCCTCTTATTCTTGGGTAGAATTAACACAGTGCAATTTAGGAGATAGGGACCATTATCATGCATGAGGCATTTTTCTTTTATTTAAAAAGTTAGTGGGAGGAAAAAAACTGCCCCAAACTGTTAATTTTAAAGCTGGTTTCCTGAGAGAAATGGTGACTTGCATCATATCGTATTTAAACTTTAGACTAAATTAGTAGGGCATTGTGGTGGGTGTCCATAGTCCCAGCTACTTGGGAGGCTGAGCCAAGGAGATCACTTGAGCCAAAGGGTTTGAGGTTGCTGTGAGCTGTGACACCTCGGCATTCTACCCAGGGTAACAAAGTGAGACTCTGTTTCAAAAAAATAAATAAATAAATAAATAAACTTCAGACTTCCCTGGTCGTCTGGTGGTTAGGATAAAAGAAAAAAGTAGTCAAAAACTTCAGACTAAGTTTGTTTAGTCTCTAAATAGACTGTTCTCAACAGTTCCATTTGTTATTACTCTAATCAGTTGTAGGTTACAAAAATATTCGTAAGTAAATGCTCTAATTCCAGAATAATAATAATACATATAGAAAAGTGGTTGTTAGAATATAAGAGAAGTTTTCAGGGTCATTTTGTTTATATTTTTCACTGAATGATGTGCAAGATAATGTGATGCCAGAAGTAAAAAAGGTTAATAGTAGTCTTAGTGCCAACAACCTCTATTACCTAGGCTGGCATCCAAGGAGTGGTGTAGTCCTTTCTCTCTGCCACTCCATTGAGTTAATCTGTGAAGAACATCTAAATATGTTTGGCCTTCTTGTCTTTTCTTTTCTCTTTTATTGGGGGGAGAGGGTCTTTCTTCTTTTTTTTTTGAGACAGGGTCTCACTTTATCGCCCTCGGTAGAGTGCTATGGCGTCACAGCTCACAGCAACCTCCAACTCCTGGCTTAGGCGATTCTCTTGCCTCAGCCTCCTGAGTAGCTGGGACTACAGGTGCCCGCCACAACACCTGGCTATTTTTTGTTAAAGTTTGGCTGGGGTCAGGTTCAAACCCACCACCCTACGTATATGGTGCCGGCACCCTACCACTGAGCCACAGGTGCCACCCAAGGGAGGGAGGGGTCTTTCTTAAGTAAGATATTTAGTATCTGGTCAGTTGCTTCTTTTCCTCTTGCTTTGCCTTTAGCTTATAATTGGAACCTTTATCTCTCACATAGTTGTTGAATCCCCTTCCTTCAATTGTTTTCCTTCTAATCCATCCTTCATATTTGCATCTCGTACGTTGCTCTCCAAATTAAACATTTTGATGTTTTCACACTTTCTACCAAATAGCTCAAACCTTTTATTAGCATTTACAGGCCTGTCTGGCCCTTCCCTGAGACTCTTTTCTTAGTGATAGTCTACCAGAACAGGTTTTAAATGTTCTCTAGAAGTTGTTAGTACCTTTACCCAATGATGATAACCCTGCCTTCAGACAGGCCTTGAGTTTTGTCTTTTCTGTTTGTCTAACAGACTCAGACTTCAAGACCAGCTCAAGTTTCATTTTCTTTAGGAAGCCTTTCAAGATCTCTCATCTTCTGTGGTGGGAAGGATTATCTTATCTTATTTATTATTTATTTATTTATTTATTTATTTTGAGACAGAGTCTCACTATATCACCCTCAGTAGAGTGCTGTAGTGTCACAGCTCACAGCAACCTCAAACTCTTGGGCTTAAGTGATTCTCTTGCCTCAGCCTCCCAAGTACTTGGACTACCTGCTCCCTCCACAATGCTTGGCTATTTTTTGCTTGCATTTCTCATTGTTGTTTAGCAGGCTGGGGCCGGGTTCAAACCCACCAGACCTGGTGTATGAGGCTGGCGCCATAACCACTGTGCTATGGGCGCTGAGTCTTTTTTTTTTTTTTTTTATAAGTGTCTAGCAAGTTCCTGGCACATAAAACATACTTAGCACATGTTTGGAGAATTATTTCTTTCTATCTGTAGATTTAGAATAAAAATTAGAAAATGGAAACGTAAGGGTTTTAAGTTAAATTTTTTTCTGCCAAGGTATTGATAAGTTACTCTGTTCTTAGCAAGGAAGATTTCTGTTAGATAGTACCTTAGTCAAGATTATTTTACTCTTGAAAATGGCCTGTTAAAAATAAGCATGATTCTGGGCAGCGCCTGAGGCTCAGCGAGTAGGGCGCAGGCCCCATATACTGAGGGTGGCGGGTTCAAACCCGGCCCCAGCCGAACTGCATCAAAAATTAGCTGGGCGTGTGGCGGGCGCCTGTAGTCCCAGCTACTTGGGAGGCTGAGGCAAGAGAATCGCCTAAGCCCAGGAGTTGGAGGTTGCTGTGAGCTGTGACTCCACGGCACTCTACCAAGGGCGATAGAATGAGACTGTCTCTACAAAAAAAAAAAAAAAAGTATGATTCTACATTGATTCACTGCTGGGCACTTTGAGTAATTCAGATTGTTTCCTTTCTTGTTCAGCTATTACTGAGAATTCCTTATAACTGGAAGATAAAGTCATTGTAAGCTTTTCTTCAAAGAGATCAGTGTGGTTTACCACAGTAAAGATTGGCTGCTTTATGGTATTTTATGTTTTTAAAACATTTCCATTGAAGACAATATAAACTAAAGTAATTAGAATGTTTGGTAGATGTTTTTATATTGAATCTTTATTCTTCTGTCCAGATTCTTAATATCTATTTGCTTATAATAACTTACAATTCTTTTAAGTATTGCTTTCAATAAACATATTAAGTTTTGACTGCATTTGGTAAAGAAAGCTATGAAAATATGTAGAGAATATTTCAGCCTATCACCTGAAAGAACATTTGAAAAATAAGTTCATCTGTAGACTAGTCTTGGATAAATATTTTTTTAAGTAGGTCATGATTTTGCACTTAGGTAATATTCTTAATTATATGACACAACAATGTCTTTATCTCTAGAAAAAAGCAGAAGAAGCTCATAAAATTTTTGAAGGTCTTGGCCCAAAAGTTGAACTGGTAAGTAAAAAATTCCTTTTTTCATTTCTAATGCTTTTTTGATAGTAGCTTTTTGGGGGGTAAGTCAGAATATGATCCATTTATTTTGGGACTAGAGGGATGTTGCTGGACAAAAGGTTCAATCAAATTTAAAGTATCAGTGAATGAACTTAGTTACCTTTGCAAAAGAATCATCCTGAGCATGTTTTGTGCCTGAGCAGCCATTTAATCTCTCCAGATAGGAGGAGGAAGAATTAAGAACAGAAATGGAAAGCACTTTGAATCGTTTGTTAGGATGGTGATAGTGCTTAATCTTCTTTCACCTTTGGAATTAAAAATCTGTGAATAAATTTGCTTATTATGAGAAAAAGTGGATTTACAAACTCTCTTAGAGGAGATGGGATAAACCAAGTTATTTAGAGAACCCAAAGTCTAGAATATTTTGTAGGGCATGCTGTTGTGTATACTCATTAGTACTTTACCTATGCTTACATTGAAATGCTGTTGATCTCTTCATAAATATATACACATTTTATACATACTTTATTTATTTTATAGCCACTCTATAACCAGCCATCAGATACTAAGGTGTACCATGAGAACATCAAAACGTAAGTATTTGTCATCTTTGGAATTCATCAGTTAAAAACCATATATTCAATAGAGATCATTTATATGTTATCTTCTGGCATTATTATAATATAGTATAGGTGTGTTTTAGATTTGTGTAATTTGCTGTTGTTTTACTATATGTTATCTTCCTCTGGCTTCTTGGGGGTTGGGGTAACAGCTTTTGAGTTTCCGAGGCCAAAAAAATGAAATAAATTATTGCATAAAACTAGCTGGTTTTATAATCTGCTAGTAAAAAAGGTGGATACTTAACATTGAAATGGCTTACCTTGAGGCTTGAATTTTTTGCCTCCTGTTTTGTCTTTTTTTCAGTGGAGTACCTGCAAGGCGCATGATGAAGTAAGATAATGAAGCTTTTTCATTTAAGACTAGTGATGACACCGTCCCCCACCAAGCCACATCTGCCATTGCAAAGTAGAAGTGCCACGGATCATTTTATCATTATTCAAAATCCTATTCTAGGGAAATCCCTTCCATGAATCTTGCTAATGACGGTATTTGTAGACCCTTCTGCCATTTAATGTCCTGGTGCCATGGAAGCGCTAAGTCACCTCATGTGGGTGAGGAGGCCGCTCCAGAATGTAGTTTGCTTAGCCTTGCTCATCCTAATACCAGGCCTTTATGGATGCAGATTTTGGAATAAGAAAATAAGAAAAGAAAACCTAATATCTCGATCTGATTGATGTAAGACAGGAACCTAGATAGGTTTTTTTTTTTTTTTAATTATTATACTTTAAGAGATTTTTAGGTGAATTATTCTTAGTTTATGACAAATATGTATTATTTCTACTTTATATGTTTCATTAAGTTTAACCAGAACATTATAATTATTTACTAGTATGGTTACTAATGAGCACATTGCTATTATATATATGTATATATATATTTTTTTTCTTTTTAAATTTTCTGAGAATATGTGCAATAGTTGACTACTTTGCAGAAGTGGTGGCAAATATAATTTGCATGGTAATATGCATGAAAACAATTGAATTTGAATAATTTGAGCTTTTGTTAAAGGTTCATAATCAAAGGTATATATTTAAGTGGTTAAGTGGTTCATAACAAAAGGTATATATTTAAGTGGTTAAGTGGTTCATAATAAAAGGTATATATTTATGAATTTTTCTGTGAGATGGAACTGCTATGTTGAGAACCCTTAGAAGTAAATAAGACAAAACTCAAATAAAATATACCTTGTTTTGGAACTGCTTAGCTATTTTAACATTTTTGAAAAGGCGAGTAGCAGATAAAATCTGGTTGGCTACTTTTAATGATTTTTTTCCCCCCACAAAGCTTCAGTTAGGTTTGTGTTCTGTCTTTTTCTTCCAGTATAAGCTGGAGAGCAGATCTGTCTTTAATTTATTTCATGTTATCTACATTACCTATTTAATGCTTAGCACACTGTCCTAAGATGGGTTATAGACTGGTTAACTTTATTTAAATTTTTAGGAGCCATTTAAAATTGTATTTATTGATTGTCATATGCCTTTGAGTAGCACATTATTATAATTAGAGGAGACTGAATATCTGGTAATGCTCCTGCTGTACGTTACCTTTTGAAATATTTACTCAGTTGCATGCATCCAAATGAATCATTCAGTACCTGTTCTTTCATCACCTTCATTTGCTTTGTATGAAATAGCAAATGTACCTTTTAATAATTCTTCTCATCTCTTGGCTACTTTTTCATATAGCCAGCTCCTGACTGTCCATGCTTATTTGAGTGGAGCCAGTGTCACTGTTAGTCCCGAGTGGCAGATTATCCAAAAAAATTACTTCTCCTTGCCTTGGCTTTGTATTTATATTTGAATAATCAGCTTGAAATCCTTTCTGGAAGTAGGTGGGGTATAAATATTTATTTTTGAACCTGCATGTCATTATTTTTGAAGGTCACGCTTCTTAAAATTTAAAAAGTGATTAAAATACATGATAAATCTTCCTGTCTTGTCACATTGCCCTCTGTTACTTCTTAGAGGGGATTGTGTCATTTCTGTGACTGAAGAAAATCTTCTGTTTATAGCAGAAGTCACCTCTCTCTAACTATGTTGGTACATTTACCTCCCAGAAGGGAGGTCATCACCTTACCTGATGTAGGGAGGTAACTTTAAAAGCTTTTCTTTCTCTTCTACCTCCCCTCCTCTAAGAGAATACAAAGATGTTTATATCCCCAAAGTTCTTAAGAATTAGTAACTGTAATTATAATTTTAAAATAATATTTGCCTTAAAATTAGATGTGTTAATTAAAAATTAACTATTTGCTAAAAAGTCTTGCTATAGAATGGAAGGAATTTTAGTCAGTTCTAATTGTTGCAAAAATTGTAGTCTTATTTTGCAGGGTGAAAAAATTAGGATTAACTTTGAGTACATCATAAATTCTTAAGTGATCATTACCTATTTTCCAGTGTCTGGAAAAAATAGTGAATGCATTATTAAATTGTACTTTTTCTTAATGTCATGCAACCATATTTTTCTCTTCTAGAAACCAGGTGATGAGGAAAAAACTCATTTTATTTTTTAAAAGAAGAAATCATGCAAGAAAACAAAGGGTGAGGTCCTATCCTTGTTAACTGAAATTTGTACAGCTTCCTCATTCGTATTCATTAGGCATTCACTTTTCCATTATTAATGAAAATCATCCTTTATTCTACTTAAGGATAGTGCTGATTTTAAGTAACTATACATGTGACTTAAATATAAATCTAATTCTAATAACATTTGATAATATTCACTTTTGATATTTTTATCAAATTAATTTTATTGGGCATTTATGTATAACATTTTCATCTAGCCAAAATAAAGAAAATGGTGAGTAGTTTAAAACATTTGAAAGAAAAATAGGATGATCTACATTTAGTCCCTTAAGCCTCAAACAAATGTGGGTAAGTTATTTTCACCCTGATTAGACATTACTATTCTTTCTTATTTGAAACTGAGTCACGTAGGGTTCAGCTTTTTAAAATTTAAATAGTCTTTCATATTTTATTATATGACTTGTAGTCTAAAAGTTTTGTGGTTATAATCTTCAGGAAATGAAGTTACAGAAAATATAATGCCATTTTCATAATATGTTCATACTAATTTTATAGATAAACTATTGATGTATTTAAATTCAAGTGTCTGTTAATAAATGGTGCTTTTTAAATCCACATTCAAAATGAACTTTGTACTTTATGTGAAATGGCCTGACAATTTCATGAGTTGTAAATCTCAAGAGTCAGCAGCTTTTTATTTGGTGTAAAACTTCTGTTGTTCTCATTTGTCAGTCTGATCCTTCAGAATGTCTGAAATTATTGGTCTGGAATTGTTTTTTTGCCAAGAACATACAAGTGTTAAGAAAGAAATGAGCTCATGTCCTTTTTTTTCTGTCCAAGTAATTTTTTTGTAGTTGTGGTACTTGCTAGGTAAGCCAACTGTTATGCAGACACAAGAGCATGGGTTTTTTCACACTTGAGAGAGTCATAGTTTTTTTTTATTGCGTGTGTACTCTGTATTATTTTATAAAGGAGACCAAGATTAGTCATGTGATTGCATCCCTTAGAGAGCCTAAGGTAATGGGGTACACACAAGTTGGCAGGCATTCACACTATTGTGATCATAACGTGGTCCATGGACATAGAGATAACTCGGGGGAATACCTAATGCAGATTGGAGTCATGAAAGGAAGTTTCATGATAAAACCACCACTCTGTGCAAGCTGGGAGAGCAGCTTGAGTGCAGGTCCAAGAGCAAGAGGGAATGTAACAGGTTCAGAGCTGACTGGAGTGGGTCCTGAGCTGGCAGTGTGCTGAGAAACCAGAGCCAGGTTGCACACCACCCTAGAGGTCGCCTGGGAGACATGGGATCAGATTCTGAGGACCCCTTTTAAGTTGTGTTTTGTTTTTTATTGTCCCTCTCCCCACTCCTTCATTCCCCTAACCCCTAACATGTTTTTTTTTTCTTTTGTTTGTTTTTTTTTACTTTTATTCCTTGCAAGTTTTTTAAACTGAAGAAATGTTCAGGTTTTTATTTTAAGAATCTGCATTTGGCTACAACATTATGAATGCATGGGAGATGTTTTGGAGGCTATGTTAACCAGGAAAAGGGATGAGGTCAGCTTAGTTGTGGAGGTAGCAGGAAAAAGGTGAAGGATGTAAAGACACATAAGAGAATGATTGGGAAGTGGGAGTGTGGTGTGGTATGGAGTGTGAGGAAAATAATATTTCCTTCCTTGAGAAGGCCTATGTTAGCAGACATGTCATCAGATATATTCATAGTTCTTTGCCCATATGGAAGGTTCTTCTGTCTTCTGTTTAGAGAATGGAATCATAGCCTGGCGCAGTAGCTCACACCTGTAATCCTAGCAGTCTGGGAGGCCGAGCCTGCTGGATTGTTTGAGCTTTGGAGTTCGAGACCAGCCAGAGCAAAAGCAAGACCCCATCTCTGAAAATAGCCTGGTGTTGTGGTGGGCCCCTATAGTCCCAGCTATTGGGGAGGCTAAGGCAAGAGAATTGCTTGAGCCCAAGAATTGGAGGTTGCTGTAAGCTATGATGCCATGGCACTCTACTGAGGGCAACAAAGAAACTGTCTCAAGAAAAAGAAAATGGAATCATAATTTATTTCTCCAAGAGCATTAATTCTTGGTTTCATGTGGTTCACTGAATTTCTTTTTATCATGAAAATACAATTTATTTCTGCCTTTTCTACACTGTCAAACTGTTTATTATATAGGATTATTTATAATAATAAAAGCTGCAAGCAGCCAGAACCTTCAACAGTAAAAGAACAGTTAAAGTGTATACTTTGACAGATTGGAAAGATAACAAAATGTTAATATACTAGCCTGAGCAAGAATGAGACCCCATCTAAAAAAATAGCTGGGCATTGTGGCAGGCACTTGTAATCCCAGGTACTTGGGAAGCTGAGGCAAGAGAATCGCTTGAGCCCAAGAATTTGAGCTGTGAGCTGTGACACCACAGCACTGTACCAAGGGTGACAACATGAGACTCTGTCTCAAAAAAAATCCGAATGTTCATATGATTGCCTTTGGGTTGTATTTCAGTGATTGGTCAGATTTTGAACTATTTACATGTTTCTGTTTTTAATTTTCCTTTTTTTAAAACAATGGCATTGTTATCAGGCAAGTAAAAGTAGCTGGTCAGCTATTAATAGTAGGTCCTCAGTTAGTTTATTAACTTGTATAGTCTTAATGTTAACTAAAAAAAGTCCAACCAAAATAGGCAATACAAACTTGATGGCCACCCTATAAAAAACAGCTCCCTTTCTCTCCTTTCAGATCAGTGACAGCTTTTCTGAGTCACAGGCCAATTGTACTTTTCTCACTTATCCTTAAGAAGTAGCATTTATTTTAAAAAGTATTAGGCTTGTTAGAATCAGATTATTAATTTGCTGCGGGTATTTAATAGGAACAAAAAATCTGCCAACGTTATGATCAGCTCATGGAGGCATGGGAGAAAAAAGTGGACAGAATAGAAAATAATCCTCGGAGGAAAGCTAAAGAAAGCAAAACAAGGGAGTACTATGAAAAGCAGTTTCCAGAAATTCGAAAACAAAGAGAACAGCAAGAAAGATTTCAACGGTAAGTAGTTTGATGTTTAATAATTGTAATGTTTTCCTTCAAATCACACTTTTGCTGTTTCATAATATTTATTGTTTCTTGAAACTGATCATTAAGAAAGTTTATAAAGAATTTTTTTTTGTTGTTTGTTTTTGTAGAGACAGAGTTTCACTTTGTCGCCCTCGGTAGAGTGCCGTTTTTGTCACAGCTCACAGCAACCTCCAACTCCTGGGCTTAGGCAATTCTCTTGCCTCAGCCTCCCAAGTAGCTGAGACTATAGGCGCCTGCCACTACACCTGACTGTTTTTTTGTTGCAGTTTGGTGAGGGCCGGGTTTGAACTCGCCACCCTCAGTATATGGGATCGGCGCCCTACCCACGGAGCCACAGATGCCACCATTATAAAGAATTTTAATGTTGAATATAAAACTTTCTTAGCAGTAAAGATTATGTTGTAGTGAATTTGATATTCATATTTTGTATTTAACCATCCTGTAGAATCTAAATATAAATGAATGTTTTAAAATTAATTCTCAAGCAGCTATGGCACCAGCCATATACATCAGAGCTGGCAATTTTGAATCCAGCCTGGGCCTGCCAGACAACAGTGACAACTACAACCAAAAAATAGCCAGGCGCTGTGGCAGGCGCCTATAGTCTCAGCTACTTGGGAGGCTGAGGCAAGAAAATCACTTAAGCCCAGGAGTTGGAGGTTGCTGTGAGCTGTGATGCCACAGAACTCTACCGACGGTGACAACTTGAGGCTCTGTCTCAAAAAAAAAATTCTTCAGTTCATGAAAATATTAATTTCTTTGGACATGACAGTTAATAGGAGCAGACTTTAATATCCCTTTGTCTTCATTAGCAATATAATCAAACTATATTAAATTGATTCCTAATTAAGAAACTGATTTTGATGGTTTCTTATTTGTTTTTATTTTAGCAAACATATTTTGCAAAGGTTTTAAAAGCTATACTTTTCTTTATCACTGTCTTATGTATGATTCATGTAAGCCTCTTTACTTAGAATTAGAAGGATGTTAGTTGTATTTTTTCCCTCCTTTTAAAAATGTTAGATGTGTTTTTATAACTCTATTATTCTATGCTGTAGAAGGCAGTCAAAAGACTGCTATTTGATGTGGAAATGGCATCAATAATTGGTTTTTCAGAAGATTCTCATAACTAGGTCTGCTGTTTGAATTGGACATACAGCCTTCAAATCTCAATCTTAGCATTTAAATAATTATTAATTTAATAAGTGATTCAAGCATATTACTTAAAAATACTCAGTGATATTTTAGGTTTCTTTTCCTACTTTCAGTTGGTTAAAAAGTCCCATTTAGAAAAAGTAATCTATAGTTAATTGATATGTCTTCTTTATAAAAGACTGTTAAATATATTTATAATTACTTATATTTAGAGTTGGACAAAGGGGAGCTGGTCTGTCAGCCACAATTGCCAGGAGTGAGCATGAAATTTCTGAAATTATTGATGGGCTCTCTGAACAAGAGGTAAGAAAATTCATTTAACTCATTAATTATTGAAGCATTTTAGCCCTGCACCTAGGAGCTCAGGGTTTGTTTATGTGTAAATGAGGAAACTTTTTGGTGCTGGAGTTCAGACTGTTCCAAAGGCTTGAATTTAACTATTGAAGGGTGTTTAACAAGGCAGTCGCACAATTGTATTGGCATTTTACCAAGATGACTAGCTGCAGGATACCTGGAGAGAGGTTCATAGGCTGTTAGAATAAAAATAGGGATCTGAGTCAGGGTAACACTGGTAGGGATGTAAGGAGGGGACTGTTGGGAGGGTGTAATAGAAAGTAAAAGGTTGAGTGTGGAGGATGAAAAAGAAGAGGAAATTGAAAGGAGTCCTAGTTTCCTAAGTTAGTGGACAGAGCTGTGGTGCCATTTCCTGAAGTAGCAAAGGAGTATGTGTTTTGCAGATGGTTCTCCAAATGGTGCTCTCTGTCCAGGTGAGCCTGGGAAAGAATTGAACTGGAGATAGCTATATATCAGAGGCATCTGTGTGAAGGTGAAATAGTCCCAGGCAAGTGTAATAATACAAACTGAGGCTCAGTGTCTGTGGCTTAACGGACTAAGGCACCAGCCACGTACACCTGAGCTGGCGGGTTTGAATCCGGCCCGGGCCCGCCAAACAACAACGACGACTGCAGCCAAAAAATGGCCGGGCGTTGTGGCGGGCACCTGTAGTCCCAGCTACTTGGGAGGCGGAGGCAGGAGACTCGCTTGGGCCCAGGAATTGGAGGTTGCTGTGAGCTGTGATGTCATGGCACTCTATCCAGGATGACAGCTTGAGGCTCTGTCTCAAAAAATAAATAAATAAATAAATAAACAAATAAATAAATAAATAATACAAACTGAAAGAGGCGAGTGAGTGTATGGAGTTTAAAACCATGTACGGTAGAGACTCAAGCTGGGCCACATGATCATGCCTGTAATTCCAGAATTTGGGGAGGTCCAAGCGGGAGGATTGCTTTAGCTAGGAGTTTGAGACCAGCCCGAGCAACATGGGGAAGCCTTGTCTCTCCAAGGTATTTTTTAAATTTTTAAAAATTTGCAGGGCATCGTGGCAAGCACTTGAGTCACAGTTACTTCGAAGGCTAAGTCAGGATGATCACTTGAGCCCAGGAGTTCAGAGTTGCAGTGAGCTCTGATGGTGCCACTGCACTCCAGTCTGGGTGCTAGAAGCCCCATCTCAAGCAAAACAAAACAAAAATAAACAACAATAAAATAAGATTTAATACATGAAGAAGAATGCTATTTTGCCTATTGGTTTTAAATTGTAATAAATTTTAAAAAATTTTTTTAAATTTCAGAGTATTACAAACGTTTTAGTTACAAAAATTGCTCTTGTGCAGTTCAAGTCAAAGTTATAAATGTGCCTATCACCCAGTAATGTGCATTGCACCTCTTAGGTGTGAATTTACCCGTCCCCACCACTGGCTTGATTTCCTGAGTATTATTTCCATATGTGCATGTAAGTGTTGATTGATTAGTTCCAATTTAATAGATAGTACATGTGGTGTTTGTTTTTCCATTCTTGTGATACTTCACTTACAAGAATGGCCTCAAGTTCCATTTAGGTTAATCCAAGAGTTACTAGTTTACCTTTTTTTTAAGACAGTCTCACTCTGTCGCCTTGGGTAGAGTGCTCCGTTTCATCATAGCTCACAGCAACCTCAAACTCCTGGGTTCAAGTGATCCTCTTGCTTCAGCTTTCAGAGTAGCTGGGACTATCGGCGCCTACCACAATGCTGGCTAATTTTTCTATTTTTAGTAGCGACAGGGTGTTGCTCTTGCTCAGGCTAGTCTTGAACTCCTGAGCTGAAGCAGTCCACCTGCCTCGGCCTCTCAGACTAGTAGGATTACAGGTGTGAGCCATAACACCTGGCCAGTTCACCATTATTTTTAGTGGCTGAATCTCCATGGTATACATATACCACATTTTTTTAATCCACTGGTAATATTGATGGGCACTTGGTTGTTTCTTTTTCTTTACAATTGTGAATTGTGCTGCTATAAGCATTTGAATGCAGGTGTACTTTTTATAAAATGTCTTTTTTCCTTTGGATAAATACCTAGTTGTGAGATTGCTGGACCAAATGTAAGTCTACTTTTAGTTCTTTGAGATATTTATGTACTACTTTCCATAGAGGTTGCATTAATTTGCAGTTCTACCAACGGCGTTCCTATCTCTCCTCATCCGTGCCAGCATTTGTTATTTTGGGACTTTCTGATAGAAGTTATTCTCACTGGAATTGGTGATACCTCACTGCGGTTTTGATTTGCGTTTCCTTGATGTGTATAGACTTTAAGCATTTTTCATACTGTTTTTTGGCCATCTATCTTCTTTTGAAAAGTGTTCTGTTCATGTCTTTTGCTCACTTTTTAATGAGATTGTTTGATTTTTTTGTTGTTGTTGATTTGCTTGGGTTCTTTGTAGATTCTGTTTATCAGCCTTTCGTTGGATGAATAATATGCAGATATTTTCTCTCACTCAGTAGTTTGTTCACTCTCTTGATTGTTTCCTTGGCTGTGGACAAACTTTAATTTGATCAGGTCCCATTTATTTATTTTTATTGTTACTGTGATTGCTTTTAGGGTCTTCTTCATAAGTTCTTTGCCTAGGCCAATGTTTTTAAGAGTTTTCCAACATTTTCTTCTAGAATTGTTTTTTTTTGAGACAGAGCCTCAAGCTATTGCCCTGGGTAGAGTGCTGTGGCATCACAGCTCACAGCAACCTCCAATTCCTGGGCTGTAGTGATTCTCTTGCCTCCGGTAGGAGGACTAAGTAGCTCCCAAGTAGCTGGGACTACAGGTGCCTGCCATAACGACTGGCCATTTTTTGGTTGCAGCCGTCATTGTTGTTTGGTGGGCCCAGGCTGGATTTGAACCTCCCAGCCCAGGTGTACGTGGCTGGCGCCTTAGCCACGTGAGCCACAGGCGCCGAGCCTCTTCTAAAATTCTTATAATCTCATGCCTTATGTTTAAGTCTGTTGTCCATCATGAATTAATTTTTGTGAGTGATGAGAGGTGTGGGTTCTGTTTCAGTCTTCTATATGTGGCTATCCAGTTTTCCCAGCACCATTTATTGAATAGGGATTCTTTTCCTCAATATATGTTTTTGTCTGCTTTGTTAATGATTCGATGGCAGTATTCAGATGGTTTTATATCTGGGTTCTAGGTTCCGTTACATCGGTCTATGTGTCTGTTCTTGTGCCAGTACTGTGCTGTTTTGGTTAACTGTAGCCTTGTAGCATAGCTTGAATCAGGAACGTTGATGCCTCCCGATTTGTTCTTTTTGCTTAGGGTTGTTTTGACATCTTTTTGAGTTCCACATGAAGCATAGAATCATTTTTTTTTTTTTTTGGTCAACGAAAAATGGCGGTATTTCAGTTGGGGTTGCATTGAACCTGAAAATCACTTTGGGTAGTACAAACATTTTAACAATGTTGATTTTGCCAAGTTATGAACATGGTATATTTTTCTGTTTGTTTACACTCTCTGTGATTTCCTTCCTTAGTGTTTTGTAGTTCTCCCTGTAGCGGTCTTTTACCTCCTTTGGTTAAATTTATTCTTAGATACTTTCTTTTCTTTCTTTCTTTCTTTCTTTCTTTCTTTCTTTCTTTCTTTTTTTTTTTTTTTGATACTTTATTTTCTTTGTTGCTATTATGAAAAGTATGGAGTCATTGGCATATAGGTATGCTACTAATTTGTGGGCATTGATTTTGTAATCTGAGACTTTCTTAGATTTATTTATCAATTTCCAGGAGTCTCTTGGTAGAATCTTCGGGGTTTCCTAAATATAAAATACTATGATCATCAAAGAGCAATAGTTTGACCTCTTATTTCCCTGTTTGGATAGCCTTGATTTCCTTCTCTTACTTCATTGCTCTGGCTGGGCCTTCTAGCAGTATGTTGAATAGAAATGGTGAGAATGGGCAACTCTTGTCTGGTTCCAGTTCTAAGTAGGAATGATCTCAGTTTTTCTCCCTTCAATATGATGTTGACTTAGGGTTTGTCATATATGGGTTTTATAATTTTGAGGTATGTTTCATCTGTGCCTATTTTGTTAAGCGTTCTTATCATTGAAAGGTGCTGCATTTTGTCAAATGCTTTTTTCTCCATCAATAAAATGATGATATGGCCTTTGCTTTTTCTTCTGGTTATGTGATGAATCACATTTGTAAATTTGCATATGTTGAATCATCATTCTATCTCTGGGATGAAGCCCACTTGGTTGCAGTGGATTTTTTTTTTTTTTTTTTAGTTTTAAAAAGGTTGTTTGGCTCCAAACTTGTTTTGGTAATACAAAATAGAATTTTAAGATAGTTGTCAGATTTGGGAAACCCTCATCAATCTTTTTTCATGTACAAGGTTCAAGATTTCAACACATTTCAAGATCTCTTGTGCAGTAATAAACCATAAATACTCTGCATTTTTGACTCATTAAATTTGCTGTAGTAGAGTTCCTGGCAGCCACTCCTGCCCAGAGAGGACTGACAAAAACTTAACTAGTGACAAAAGCAAGCTACGTAAATATATTCTACTTGATTCGAACTGAACATATCTTAGCCAGGCGTGGTGGCTCACACCTGCAAGCCCAGCACTCTGGGAGGCCGAGGTGGGTGGACTGCCCAAACTCAGGAGTTGGAGACCAGCCTGAGCAAGAATGAGACCCCCCCATCTCTACTAAAATAGAAAAACTTAGCTGGGCATCATGGTGGATGCCTGAAGTCCAAACCACCTGGGAGTCTGAGGGAAGAGGATCCCTTCAGCCCAAGAGTCTGAGGTTTCAGCAAACCATAATGACGCCATGACATTCTACCCACAATGACAGAGCAAGATTCTGCCTCAAAGAAAAAAAAGGAACATATCTTAAATTCAACTTTCCCTCAGTCAGATCTCTACAATGCCTAAGGATACCCTAATGCTGCCGAACACGAGGGAAGTGCTAAGAGGGGTCTGGGCTGTCTTTGGCGAGGAGGGTGCCTGTGGAATCATGGTCTATATTCCTGATACTTGTTCTGTCTTGCTGGTCTGCTCTGTTCTCCTGCACTGTGGTTGTTAGCACCCTCCCGTCAGTTCTCCCTGCATAGGAGGGTTGGAATACTGTGGTGGTTACTGTAGGGTCTCTGCATGTAATAAAATGGGAACCTTTGCCTGCAGCAGGACCAGTGTTTTTGGACCACGCCTTTAGGAGTACTCTTAGATCGCTCCTTCATTCTTTTCTTTCTCTTCCCCACTGTCACTGTTCTGGTAATTCTGCTGGTAATTGCATGGAGGACCCCTGCAGTATGGATGGCATCCGTGTTTATGGTCTGCTGCATATTTACAGCCCTGAACTAGAACTCCATGAGGTCCTGTAACATTTGCTGCCTTCGCACTTTTCTCCCCTTCATCAGCATCAGTCTCCACAGTCTCTCCATCTCCTCCACTGCGAAGGTGCTTCCTGTGGTTACTCTTCTTTGTGGCAGTCTGCTGTACATTTTTTTTTTTTGAGACCGAGAGTCTCACCTTGCCACTTTCAGCAGAGTGTGGTGGCATCATAGCTCACAGCAACTTTAAACTCTTAGGCTTGAATGATCCTCCTGCCTCAGCCTCCCAAGCAGCTGGGACTACAGGTGTCTCAACACCTCGCCATTTTTAGAGACGGGGTCTCTCTCTTGCTCGGGCGGGTCCTGAATGAACCCATGAGCTCAGGCAGTCCACCCACTTCAGCCTCCAAGAGTGCTGGGATCATTCTGTGCCCGGCCTTACAAATACATCTTACTTGGTGTTGTCATTGCTGTTGATGAAATCATATCCATTTCTTACACTGAACCATTTTACTGTTCCCAAAACCTTCTTGTCCTGACCTGCAGGTGCTGCAGATGTGAGGCTGCCTGGCCACTGTTCCCTTTGCATCTGCCTGTGGTGCCAGGCTTGGTGCCTGCACTAACTGCTGAGTCTTGCTGCTCATGGTTGCAAGTAACTATATCCACCTTGATTTTGGTAGTTTAGTTTCTATCACTAGCTCCTGCAAACCTGGGATGCAACTGCTCTCATTGCATTTAGGATTTTTTTTTTTTTTGAGACAGAGCCTCAAGCTGTCACCCTAGGTAGAGTGCTGTGGCATTATAGCTCACAGCAACCTCCAACTCCTGGGCTCAAGCAAGTCTCCTGCCTCCGCCTCCCAAGTAGCTGAGACTACAGCACAATGCCCGGCTATTTTTTGGTTGCAGCCATCATTGTTGTTTGGTGGGCCTGGGCTGGATTCCGACCCGCCAGCTCAGGTGTATGTGGCTGGCGCCTTAGCTGCTTGAGCCAACAGGTGCCGAGCCTGCATTTAGGTTTTGCAGTTGAGTAGCTGGGGTTCCATAGGAGGTCTGGCCTGTAGTCCCAGCTACTCTGGAAGCTGAGGTGGGAGGATTGCTTCAGGCCAGAAGTTTGAGACTTGCTGCATGGTGTAATGGCACCCATGAATAACCACTGTACTCTAGAGCCTGAGCAACATAGCAAGACGTCAGAGTTCTATAGATTAAAAGTCTAAAATCAAGTGTCAGCAAGGCCACATTCCCTCTGAATCAAGGTGTCAGCAAGGTCACGTTCCTTCTGGAGGATCCAGGGAAGGAAGGATAGTTCTCTGCCTCTTTCTTAGCTTCTGGTCCTGTTGTTATCAGGTGTTTTTTGTTTTTTTGTTTTTTTTTTTTGAGACAGAGTTTCACTTATTAACCCTTGGAAGAGTGCTGTGGCATCACAGCTGACAGCAACCTCCTACTCCTTGGGCTTAGGTGATTCTCTTGCCTCAGCCTCCCGAGTAGCTGGAACTACAGGCGCCTGCCACAGTGCCTGGCTATCTTTTTGTTGCAGTTTGGCTGGGGCTGGGTTTGAACCCACCACCCTCGGTATATGGGCCTTACCTCCTGAGCCACAGGTACCGCCCTTTTTTTTCGTTTTTTTTTTTTATGTGCAGCTGAATATGGTTTGCTAGGATTTTAGTGAGAATTTTATCTATATTCATAGGGGATATTGGTCTGTAGTTTTCTTTTTTTGTAGTGTCCTTTCTTGGCTTTGGTATCAAGATGATATTGGCTTTGTAGAATGAGATGGGGAGGATTTCTTCTTTCTTAGGTACTGGTTCTTCTTTATAGGTCTGATACAATTTGGCTGTGAAAGCTTCTTGTCTGGAATTTCCTTTTTGTTGGAAAATTTTTATTGCTGTTTCATTTTCATTACTTGATATTGGTTTGTTCAGGGGTTTTATTTCTTCCTGATTGAACTTAGGGAGATTATGTGTTTCCAGGAATTTGTCCCATTTCCTCATCGTTTTCAAGTTTAGGTGCATAGGTTGGGCACAGTGGCTCACGCCTGTAATCCTAGCACTCTGGGAGGATAAGGTGGATGGACTGCTTGAGCTCACAAGTTTGAGACCTGCTTGGGCAAAAGCTAGACCCCATCTCTACTAAAAAATAGAAAAAGTGAGGCAAGAGATTCGCTTGAGCCCAAGTTGGAGGTTGCTGTGAGCTATGATGCTGCAGCACTCTACCCAGGTCGACAGCTTGAGACTCTTGTCGCCAAAAAAAAAAAAAAAAAGTTCACGTGCATAGAGATTTTTATAGTATTGAGATGATGTTTTGTATTTCCATGGTATCAGTTGTTGTAATATTTCCTTTTTCTTTTTCTTTTTTTTTTTTTTGTAGAGAGAGTCTCACTCTGTCGCCTTCGGGAGAGTGCTGTGGGAGTCACAGCTCACAGCAACCTCCAACTCCTGAGCTTAGGCGATTCTCTTGCCTCAGCCTCCCAAGTAGCTGGGACTACAGGCGCCCGCCACAGTGCCCGGCTAATTTTTGATGCAGTTCGGCCGGGGCCGGGTTTGAACCCGCAGCCCTCGGTATATGGGGCTGGCGCCCTACTCGCTGAGCCACAGGCGCCGCCCCTTCCTTTTTCATTTTTGATTGAGTTTATTGGAGTCTTTTCTGTTTCTGGTTATTCTAGCAAGAGGTCCACCACTTTAGGTTTTTTTTCAAAGAACTAACTGTTTATTTTATTAATCTTCTATATAATTCTTTTGGAACTGATTTCATTTAGTTTTGCTTTGATGGTACTTATTTCTTTTCTTTTGCTGGGTTTGAGATTGGTTTGCTCTTTTCCAGTTCCTTGAGAATTCATTGCATTGTTGATATGTAATCTGTCTTTTGAATATATGCATTTAAGGCTATGAATTTTCCTCTTATGACTGCTTTTATAGCATCCTACAGATTTTAGTAACTTGTGTCCCCTTTTAGTTTAAAGAATCTTTTGATTCCCATCTTAATGTCTTCCCTCACCCAGTAATTGTTCAGCAGTAAGTTTTTTAGTTTCCATGACTTTGTGTAGAATTTAGTTTTTCTGTTGGAATTGATTTCTAATTTTATTTCAGTGTGGTTTGAGAAGACACATATAGGTATAATTTCTATTTTATTTTACATTTATTGAGATATGTTTTGTGGCCTAGGATGTGATCAGTGTTAGAGAATGTTCTGTGAGCTGATGAGAAGAATTCAGTAGTTTGGGGGTGGAATATTCTGTAAATATCTCTGAGGCCCATTTGTTCTAGTGCCCTGTTTAAGTCCATTATTTCTTTGCTTATTTTCTGCTTGGATGATCTGTCTCATTCTGTCAGTGGAGTATTAAAAGTACTGTACCATTTTGTGTCAGTCAAATAAGGCTTGCTTTATAAATCTGGGTGCATCTGTGTTAGGTATATAGATATTTAGGATTATTATATTTTGTGTTAAATTTTTTCTTTCACCAGTACGTATGACTGTCTTTGTCTTTACTTTTGTTTTGTTGATTTGAAGTCTATATTATCTGATATGAGAATGGCTGCCCCAGGTTTTTTTTTGGTTTTCATTTCCATGGAATATGGTTTTCTACCTCTTGTGAATTAGGTATGTTTCCTGGAGACAGCAGATACTTGACTTGTATTTTCTTATCTTTTCAGCCAGCCTATATCTCTTTACTAGGGAGTTCAAGCAATTCACATTTATTTAAAGAATTGATAAGTGAGGTGGATTTCTGTCATCCAGTTGGCATAGAACTTTATTACTTTGTTTTACTTCTTGAGCCATTGTGGTATCTTGGCTGTGAACTTTAGTATTTGGGTTGTTTTGCATTGGTGAGTGTCTGTTGTGTTGATCAATATGTAATGTAGATCTGAGTACTTCCTGCAGGGCAAGTCTGGTCTTGACAAATTCCCTTAGCATTTTCTTGTCTGAGAAAGTCTTTATTTCTCCCTCATATAAGAAACTTAATGTTGCATGATACAAAATTCTGGGCTGGTCATTATTCTGTTTGAGGAGATTGAGAAGGGGTCCCAGTCTCTTAGGGTTTGTAAGATCTCAGTTGAGAAGTCTTCAGTTAGTCTGATGGGTTTTCCTTTGTAAGTTACCTGATGCTTTTGCCTTACAGTTGGTAAGAGTTCCTCTTTCATATTAACTTTGGCGATGAATCTCCCAGGAGTCTGTTGTGCTTCTAGTATTTGGACATTTAGATTTCTAGCAAGACATGGGAAATTTTCCTCAAGTATAACCTTAAACATGTTTTCCAGCCCTTGAATATTGAATTCTTCACTCTTTGGTTGTCTACGATTCTTACGTTAGGGCTCTTTACATAATCCCAAATTTCTTGTAGGCTTTGTTCATTTCTCTTTGTTCTTTCTCTTTGACAGGCTTGTTTGATTCAAAGGTTCTTGTCTTCTATTTCTGAGACTCTTCCTTCTGTCTTATCTATTCTCAAGGCTTTCTATTGTGTTTTGTATTTTATTTTATTTTTTTGAGGCAGAGTTTTACTATGTCACCCTTGGTAGAGTGCCCTGGCGTCACAGCTCACAGCAACCTCAAACTTTTGGACTCAGGGTATTCTCTTGCCTCAGCCTCCCAAGTAGCTGGGTCTACATGTGCCTGCCACAGTGCCTGGCTGTATTTTGTTGCAGTTGTCATTGTTTAGCTGGCCTGGGCTGGGTTCGAACCTGCCAGCCTCCTGCCAGCCTTGGTGTATGTGGCTGGCACCGTAAGCACTGTGCTGTGGGCACCGAGTCATGCTTTGTATTTTCTTGAGTAAATTTTTCATTTTCAGAAACTCTGCTTGATTTTTAAAAATAATCATATTTCTTTATTTCTTGCATTCATTTTGTGGTTTCTATTTTCGCCCATATTTCATTGAGCTTAGTTATAATTCATATTCCGAATTCTGTATCAGTCATTTCAGTATTCTCATTTTGGTTGATTTCCATCGATACACAGTTATTGTTTTCTTTTGGGGGGTTATCCTTTCACTCTGAATTTTTTATATATCCAGAGATTTTTTTGCTGATTTCCTCTCATCTGGAGCAGCTTTTGCTTCTTATTTTTGGATTTCCTTTTAATTAGATAGTGGCATGTCCAGTTTAATCTCTGAGGGAGGGGCTGGTGTTTGTGGGTAAAGCTCAACTACACCCTTTATGATTGAGTCAGTAAATGCTGTAAAAGTGTGTGCAAATTGACCTCCCTGACAATAGGTGGCGCTCACCAGAAGGAATATGTTGCAGTGTTGGTTTTTCTGTGACCAGCTCTAGTCCTTCAAGAGAAGCACTTGATTGCTTCAGGTAGTGGGTGGGGCCCTGGCACCTCAGGTAAGTGCTTACACTCTTCCCCAGGAGAGGGAGCTTTGGTGCAGTTGGGTGGGGATGTGGGATCTGGCCTGCAACCTGTCTCTGGATCCCAAAGATCAATCCCTGACCTTGCCAGGGAGAAGCACATTGGCCCCACATTGTCCACAGGTGATCCAAGCAAGTTTGATGTCCTTTTGCTTTGGGCACATCCTGCACTCATGGAGTCACAAGGCATGTGGTACCTAGGAGGGCTGACAGGTGGGGACCTTACAGTTCAGGCACTCCTCAGTCCTCTGCAGGACCCTTAGAGTCAAGGCCTGAGCCCCTCTCTGTGTGGAAGCCGTGGCACAGTGGTATAATTGTCTTTCTTGGCAGCCCCACTTGGAGGAGGTAAAGGATAGAAGAATAGTTCAGAAAGGCCTGAGCCCCACTGTTTGTGAAAGTCCCATTATGGTTAATGCACCAACCAGAGGAAATGCAATTTCTGCAAATTGCTGCTCACCCTCTTTCTGCATAGAAAAAGAGCAGAATGGGAGACAGCTGGCACTCTAGTCATCTCTGTACCCGTCTCTAGAAGGCAGCCCACCAGGCTGTCTGGGCTCTGGGGTAATGCCTATCCCTTGTGGCCCACTGGGCCCCCATGGCTCCATCAGTCTGAGCCAGATTTGGGAAATGTTTGTGTAGAAACAAGAGAGATGAAAACTGACCGGCTGAAGCCTCCTGGGAAGGGCAGGGGTACCAGGTGGGTGAGAAGCAATATGGAACCTGCCATTTTAGGTCAGGTCTGTTGTGTCAGGAAGTGTCCCTAGGGCACCAGCAGCTTGGTGTTTCATCCTCAAGAAGTCCCCAGTTCACTTGGTAGCAGCAGTTTTCTGGCTTGTGGGGATAAAGAGCTCTCCAGCAACTCGGGAGCCCAGTGACTGCCAGAGATGTTGGGGAGGGAGGAAGAAACCTCCACTTACCTTTCTTGCTGGACTCCAAGCCTTTTGGGGGTTGCTCTCTGCCATTATTGTGCTCCTTTGTGTTCTTATTTATTTATTTATTTATTTAGAGACAGAGCCTTAAGCTGTCACCCTGGATAGAGTGCTGTGGCATTAGATCTCACAGCAACCTCCAATTCCTGGGCTCAAGCGAGTCTCCTGCCTCCGCCTCCCAAGTAGCTGGGACTACAGGCGCCTGCCACAATGCCCGGCCATTTTTTGGTTGCAGCCGTCATTGTTGCTTGGCAGGCCTGGGCTGGATTGGAACCCGCCAGCTCAGGTGTACGTGGCTGGCGCCTGAGCCCGTTGAGCCACAGGTGCCGAGCCTGAATAGAGTTTTATATTCTGTATTCCTGTTTTTAAAAGTGAATAACTGGACCTTTTAATATGTCTCTAAAGATAAACAAAAAAACAATAGCAGCAACTTAAAATCAGTTGCTTCTCTCTGCACGCCTCCCAGGGGCATTCCTCAGGGAGCCAGAGCTCACTCATGGAGCAAGGCCCGGGCTCTTGGAACAGTGCTAGTCAGTAATTAGGAGTCATATCAGCATCTTTAAGATCACTTTCTCAGGGACCCTTTGATCTGTAGCATCCTTTGAGGACTGGGGGGAAGGAAGTCAATTCACTACGACAGAATGGTTATTTTTAATGAGCAATCATGGAAGCCTTGGATATCTTTTTTTTTTTAAAATAATTTTATTAAATCATAATTGTGTACATTGGTGCAATCATAGGGCAGAATGTGCTTCATATACAATCAGAAACATTTTGATCATACTGTGAGACATAGCCTTCATAGCATTTTCTTAATCACTATATAAAGACATTGATACTCTACATTTAATAAGTTTCACCAGTACCCTACTAAGATGCACCGTAGGTGTGATCCCACCAATTGTCCTCCCTCCACCCATCCTCCCCCCTCCCCTCCCCTCC
>CAUYRH010139386.1:0-48767 GCA_963574655.1 Perodicticus potto | reverse complement strand
TGCATAATATTCCATGGTGTACATATACCACAATTTATTAATCCATTTGTGGGTCGATGGGCACATGGGCTTCTTCCATGACTTAGCAATTATGAATTAGGCTGCAAATAAACATTCTGGTACAAATATCTTTGTTATAATGTGATTTTTGGTCTTCTGGATATATACCTAGTAGAGGATGTCTCCAGAAATCTTTTGTTTACTGCTGTACTATCTGTCTCCTTCGTGGCAACACAGGCTCCCGGAAGGGAGACAGTTTGCCTTGTTTCCCACTTGGCTTCCATGTCCAGGACAGTGTCTGATACACGGGTGGCAGGTGCTCACCGAATACTGAATGAATGAATGAATGAATGAACGAGCCCAGGGGAGGTCTCGTTCAGAGGAGCTCACGTTGCCAATCACTGGGCTGTGGTGCTGTCCTCAGGCTGGCTGGCTGCTGAGCGGAGAGGAGAGCCTCTCCTCGTGGTAAGCAAAGCATGAGTCTACCGAAACCCCAGGAGATAGGAAGCAAGGGCCCCATGGCCTGGTGGCAACCAGACAGTAGGCTACATGTCTCTTTAAAAGCAGCAGGAAGCCAAGTTCTGGAGATAAGAAGTGTGACTGCAAGTGCGATAGAGGTGGGAAGAGAGCCAGAGGGTGGAGGGGTAGGGGCGGCCGGGTATCCCGGTGCTGCTCCCTGGGGACGCCCAGACCTCTGTGGCCGCCGGCCACCACCGCATGCTTCCTGTGGAGAGAAGAAACAGGAGATCCCCTCTACAGGCCCTGGAGCTGGGGCTGCCCCAGGAGCCTCACCCTTGTCCTCACTGTGGTGGCCAAGCCACAGGGCTGCTGTCCCTCTTGTCTGTCATTTATGAACATTCTGGGGGCTGCCATAGGGCAGGTGTCAGGTCTGTGTGCTCTCTGCCCCTGGCTCCCTATGTCCTCTGTGTTGTAGACGCCCCACTGGTAACACCGGCCCACCACACTGGTGCTCGTGAGCAATTCTGACACAGTGTAACAAAGACCTGGCATCCCTTTCAGTGTCTTATCCCACTAGTTGGTGCCAAGTGACAGGAAAGGTAATGGAAGAGCACATCATAAGGACTCTCAGAGATGTGGGTTCAAGTGTTGTCTCTGCTGCTCTCTGGCTATGTGACCCTGGACAGGTCACTTCTCTGCTCACAGGTTCAGTTATGCTAGCTGTGAAAGAGGGGGTCACGATCCCTCTGTCTCACATGACCGTCATGAGCATGAAAGAAAGAATGTAAGTCACTCCGGTGACTCGAAGGGCTTCAGCTCCCCACTTCTGCCAGGGTCATCTCCTGGTGTACTGATGATCTGTTTGGACACAAACTAAGGAAGCTAGAAAACCGCGGTCCTGACTCAGTGGCATGCCCCACCCTGGCCTCTGGCCCAGATTCTGGAGGCCTTAGTCAGGGGCAGGGGGCAGTTTGCCCAGAGCTGGGGTTTCCCTACAGGTCCTGTGGGACAGAACTGGTGCAGCCCACTGGAAAGCCCTCGAAATAGCTGGATGTTGCTGTGCCTGAGACGAGCTTAGAGCTGCCAGGATGGATGGGTGGACTCGTTGCACCCGCCCCCTTGGAAAACCCAGGCATGAGCTGTCACCTGGACCTGAGTACAGCTCCTGTCCACGGTGCTCTACTGAGGCCCAGGGAAAAGCTAGGAAAGGGAAGTAGAGGTGACCCTCAGGCCTGGGGCTGCTCTCCCCTGAATCCTGATCTCTATCCAGTCCATCCAAAAGCCCCAGCTCCCAGGTGCCTGATCTATCCAGGCTCTTCTTCCATATCATCACCCCGTCCTGTACCCCCATCCAGCCCCAAGGCTCCTGTCAACAGACGTCACTCACCCCTCCCCCTGCCCTGCTCCTTCCAGGATCAGGTTTTCTGACCACTCTGTCTCCCCAGCTTCTGTGATGACATCTCTCCTGGTTTTCTTTCTCCTTCAGAACTGATCCTTACAGGCCTCTTCTGCAGTGGCCTCCTCTTCTGCTCACCTTCTAGGTTTCCAGGTTCGTCTTTCCTTCCGTGGCTACCCTGGAAATCTTGAATGTGTGATCTGAAGGCCAAATTAGAGCCTGCACTCTCCAACCAGGGTGCCTGCCTTCTCTTAACCTGCTGCTTCACAAACAGCCTCTCAGACCACTAGTTTTCCCAGACATGCTTCTGCAAACTCCTTTTTGGGGAGAAACTCCATGATTATGGGGCAACCCTAACGATGAGTTACTGGGTCCAGAATTCTCCAATCTGGCCTATCCCCCCATGCCTTGCCTCTCATTAGGCCACCTGGAGTGGTCAAAGGGCACCCTCTAAGACATCCCATCACAGGCTCGTTCCTCACCGCCCCCTTGCGGCCTGGAGGAAGACTTTTCTTCCTTTCACAGACTGCATGGGAGCTACCTCCCTCGGGACCTAAACCTGACTCCCCTACCCTATCCCAGGTGATGCTGAATCTGCTCACTGCCAGAAGGGACAAATGACTGCCTGGTGAGTGTTCCTGGTTCCTCGTACTCAATACTAGAGAGGGAGAGGGACCCCGTAGCCATTTCTCCTGAGGAGTTGAGTACCTGAGAACAGCAGGGTGAGGCTCTTCCATGGGCTATGTGTCCCAGTAGGACAGAGGCTTAAACTAAAGCAATAGAATCTAAATTGGTGTGTGTGTGTGGGGGGGTAGATTCTAAGCACTGGGTGCAGGGTATCAGGTGTTTGAGAAATGTGGGGGAATTAGCTACTATAAGGACAATAGAATTGCTAACTTTGGCCATCAGTAAAAGATAGTGAAGTGCTCAGATTAATTGATAATGAAAGCTAAGTGTAAAAGCTATGGCCTCCTTGGTACATCTAAATAACTCTTATCTCTGACAATGGAAGATAAGAAAAGCTAAGAACCAGGCCAAGACTCATTTGTCAAAGTAGTTAAGCTCCAAAAAGGTTAAACTCCAAAGAAAAGCAGGTCTGCTGTGCCAGAGATGGAGCACTGGTTGGGAAAAAATGAGGCCCTAACACATGGGATGGGGACTTCTATTGCATCTGAAAATCCTGAATTCTCACATTCGTCTAAGCCAATGACTTCCAACCGATGTGCTGTGTGCAGTGAGAGGATCTTGGGTGTGCTGTGAAGATTTTTCAAGATCATTAATTAAATTATTTTCAAAAGAAGTTTAAAGCATAGTAAGTGTATTCTTTCTTTCACTCTTTTATTCTGTTTTGGTCAACATAATTTAAGTGTGCCGTGGAAGTTTAGCTACAGATTTAGGTGTGCTGTGAGATTAAAAATCAGTTGTAAAATGCTGCTCTAAGCACTCTGGGCCTACAGAAGTGGCCCATTTGTCTCTATTAAAAGCTAGAACTTGCCCGCTACTTTATAAAAAGATAATGCAGAGACCTCTGTCCTGCAGGACATGTTTTGTCATTCTCCTGGGATCCGATCCCACATTACCTCTTGGCTGATAAGCCAATAACCATAGTCAGTCACAACATAACCCTGCCAGAGATGCTGAACCTGCTAAGAGAGAAAAGCACTTATCTCAGAGGAAATGCAGGCCTAGCCATCAGCAACTAGCAGGAGCTGAGAGGAGCTGAGGAGAGAGTATGCACAGGACTGGATTTTAGACTAAGGGAGCAGAAAAGAAATTTGAACAAAATAATCAGGATATAGTATTTAAAACTGGGGCAAGACCCTAAGAGATGATGCAAATATATCATTAGAATGGCTCCTAGAAGCCTGGAGTAAGTTAAGTAGCCAGAATTAGCCAGAAAGATCACCTAAGGGCCCAAAAGATACCCAAACAATTAAGAAATATGCTGGGCACCAGTGTCACTAAGAAGTACAGTGGTGGCTACCCTCTGTAGGCCAGGACTGACAGTAGGAATTATCATAGAACTGGACTCACCGACAGCAGTAGAGAAATTAGGACTCTGAAATGATAGAGGCTGAGGGTAACACCTAACCCTCATGAGTCTGGTGGACTCAGGATCACAGATTCTGGACCAAGGAACAGAAATTTAGACAGAAGAGATTATGGATATGGGAGCACTCTCCCAAGATGTGGTATCTGTAACTGTGGCAAGGCCCCAAGAGGTGGTGCAAATACATTAGTAAAAAGGCTCCCAGAAGGGGCAGCACCTGTGCCTCAAGGAGTAGGGTGCCGGCCCCATAAACCAGAGGTGTTGGGTTCAAACCCAGCCCCGGACAAAAAACTGCAAAAAAAAAAAAAAAAAAAAAAGAAAGGCTCCTAGAAGTATGGAAAAAGATGGCCCACACTAAGTGCAATAGTCAGAGTTGCTATGGCAGACTGGAGAGGGATATGTCTGCCATGTAATAAGCAGATTCCTGGCCTGAGTCCTGCTCATAATGGGCCCTCTGTTTATTATTTTATCACCAACTCATAAAATCAGATAAACATACTTGGTAACTAGCACGGCTCTTTATGGGGTCTTTGGCCTGTGTGGTGAGGGTAATCATAGTGAAGAAAGCCAGATCGAAGTCTCCAAAACTTCTCCCCATCCAGCCAAAATAGTATGTCCAAAATAGAATCACATTCCAGGGTGACAGGATGATGACAAAAACTGGTGCCACCATTAAAGACCTAAATGGAGTCCATCATCTCGTAATTTAATATACCAGCAAAACCCACATAGATCTTGGAATAAGACAACAGGCTACTACCAATGCAACAAACAGTAGCCCCAGTTGCAGCCACTGTGATTGCCCGATAGGGTATCTGCACTAGAATAGATTAACGTGGCCTCAAGTGCACAGTGTGTGGTCACTGATCTGTGACTCCATTCTTTTCCACCTCTATCAGAAATAGTTTGCATTCACTTGGGACAAAAAGTAGTTCGAATCTCCAAGGCAAATTTAACTCTCCTGCCCTCTGTCCCTGGAGGTCTGGATCCTCTGGGCATCCAGCAGAACATCACATTGGCTTACTTTATTGATAATGTGCCAATCAGATAAGATTGGTGGCTATGGTAAGACACACGCACCCCAGAAAATAAGCCCTATGAATCATGAGAGCCAGCCACATCAGTAAAATAGTTAGGCATCCAGTGGTCTGGAGCATGTCAGGAAATTTCCACCAAAGTATAGGACAAGTTACTACATCTCATACTTCCTGCCAAGAAGTAAGCACAGTGTTTGGCAGGCCTTTTAGGGTTGTGGATATACCCTATTGCATATGTGGGAATATTACTGAGAACTGTATACCTGGAAGTGACACAAAAGCTGCCATCTTTGAGTGGAGCCCCAAGCAGGAAAGGGCTTTGTGGCAGTTTCAGGCTGTAATACAAGTAGCCCTGCCATATGAGCCATATGAATCATCAGTTGCTGTGGTTTTAAAGGTATCAGTGGTGGGAAAATATACTATGTCCCTTGGGTTCTGGAACAAGGCCATGGTATCTGCACTGGAGAATTAGACACCTTTGGGAAAACAACTCCTGCCTGAGTCCTGGTAAGCTTTGGTACTCCCTCCCCAAGTTTGACAAGTACATGGACAAGTGCAGCAGCCCCAGCCTTAGAAGGAATCAGACCTCTCAGCTGTGAGGGATTGGGTCATGCTCCCCCCCAGTGAGCCACCAGGATGAGCCTAGTGCCAAATGAGGGTGAGGGGGAATCTGCACATATGCACGTCAAGGAGGAGGTGATAAGTCTCAGTTGTGTGGCCCTGACATCAGCTGCAACAGCAGGGACTGTAGTTCATTACTAGCCTTCTGCTCCCAAGTTTCCCCCAGGAAGAGAAGCCTACTGGAATCACTGGCATGCTGGAGCTACCTGCCTGGTCATGGGAGCCCACTGCTAACTCTTTTGCCAGGCTCTTTTGTTTTTAACCACTGGTAGCTTGAAAAACAGTGGCAGTGAGTGTATTTACACCATGACAGTTTTCAAATGTTACAAACTAGGGTTTAGACCTTTTTTTTTTTTTTTCTTGGAGAGCCAGTTGTTGACAGCACAGCACTGGAATCCCGAAGGAACTCCTCCCAGAACTAATAAGTGATTGTATGAAGAAGTAGATCTTCTACAGCCTACATCTTTCCTGGGATTCACGGGGTTAGGATCTGAACAGTGCAGGTGGATGTGGATGATGCCACCGTATGCTGCTCACAACACCCTTCAGGAGTCAAGCGCCTGTTGCCCCACCTTACAAGCACTGCTCAAAGACAGCTCTTGGTATTCAGCTCTCCTTGGGGGATTTCCTTTGCCCAAGAAAATTGCCACACCCAAGATCATTCAATTACTGATCAAAATGAAGCCATAAAGACTTGACCTCCTTTTCCCAATGTAGGAGAACTATGAAAGAAACCATCCCAGCTCTAGAACTCGCCTTTGGGTCAACTGAGACTTTTGTTGTATTTGTGTTGCAAATACAGTTTCTCCCTCTGTTTAATCCTGCTTCCTCCCGCCCCTCTGCAATCCTACAATCTAGTCTCTCTCAGAGTCTGCTTCCCAGGGAACCCACCAACCCGGATCATGGTTTCAGCACGAGGGACCCCTCAAAGTAGGAAAGGATCACCGTTTCCTAGGGGGTTCTTAGAGTGTGTTCAAGTCAGCCTCAGACTCCCCAACTATTACCCCATCCTCACCGGGCCTGGAGTCTTTCCTCTGGGTCAAAACTTTTTAGGCCATCAGGTCTCTGGGCCTTGGAGGTCATGGGCGGGGGGGCTTGTGGGGAGAGAAGGTGGCCAAGTGGAGCTAAGTGTCCTTTGACAATCATGGCAGCACCATTGTGCAGCCTCCACAGGGCACTGGAGGAAGGGACAGGAGACTGGATTGATTCTTGAGTCTGCTCCAGGGACTGTGAGGGCCACAGCCTACATCTTGCCTGGGATTCATGGGGTTAGGGACATAATATCCCTGGAAAGAGGAGTCTCAAGTACCTCAAAGCCTCTGATCACAGCACCAAGAGGAGGAACCTCTGAGTAGGCACAATCTGGGGCTGAGCTCAGGGACACAGCTGTCAATTTTACCCTGACCACAGTCTGCAGCTGTATCTCTGTCCCTGCCAGGGGCTCAAAGTCTGCCGATCTACCTCAATCTGTGAATTTGTTGCTTAAAGTGTCTCCAGATTGTCTCTCCAACTGTCCCTTCCAGTCCCTCGGCTGAGTTCGTTTATCAGTCTCTGTCCATCTCTCTGTTACTGTCCAAGTTGTGTCTATTTGCCTGTCACTGTCATGGGCCTGCTGTGTCTGTGTCTCTCCTGAATCCTGCACCTTCAGCCTAGCAGATTCTAAGGGAAGGAAGATGCTCCTTCCTACTATGGGGTTTCATCATAAGTAGGGGACACAGGCCCATGGCCATTTTTGTTTAGTCACAGGGCTCAAGGCCGTGTTGCTCTGTCCCTTAGCCCCACAGGTATAAGAACCTTTGGTGTGACTATGGCCCAGGGTGTGGCTTGATGCTCTTGCAGCCCCCTCTTATTTCTACCTGGGTCCCAGGTTGGGGTGCATCTCCAAGGCCTGGATTTGGGACGAGGGTCGGGGATGGGTGTTAAAGTCTGGCTGATTGACAGTCCTGCCCCTACCTCTGGGGGACACAGAGCCTCCATTTCAGTTGAGGACTTGAGTGGGGCCCTCAGAACTTCCCCAGAGAGAGCCGGGTAGGAGAAGGAACCTGAGGGCTGTGGAGGTCAGTCGAGGAGAGCTTTCTGGGGTACAGGGAGACTGTGAGTTGTCCTGTTATTGTGTCGTTTCTGACTGTGGCTCCAATCCAATTGCTGCTTCCCTGGCCTCCCCTGCCCCACCCCCAGCACATAACCTCACCCTTATCCAGTTGCCGGAGGAAGAAGCCTGGGCAGGAGCCAGGACATCCACCAGGAGAGCTTGGGGCTGCCCCGGCTCTGGGTTGGAGGAAGTGTGACACACTGCCAGAGAGCTCGGTTTCCCTCCCTCCTGCTGCTTCCTTTGAAATGGTTCCCGAATCCACTAAGTGGGAAAAAGAGCTGGCAGCTGTGCTGGTGCTGGGTTCTCAGCCACCCTTGCTCCTGGCTGGGCCCAAGGGGATCTTCTTGGCACACCGCTCAGATGCTATTGTTGATAAGAATAATAACAATATCCCTGGCTGTGTGCTTGGTACCTACTTACAGCCTGCTGCTGATCTCTGCTCCAAGGAGCATTTTCTGAACTTTGGAAAATAGGATATTGCCTTTCCATCCTGACTTACATGAAATCACTGTGCATTTCTTTTATTTTGTGTATGTACTTATTTATTTTTAATTTTATTTTTTATTTCTTTTAATTTTTTGAGACAGATTCTCATTCTGCTACCTTGGGTTTGAGTGCCTCGGAATCATCATAGCTCACAGCAACCTCAGACTCTTGGACTTAAGTGATCCTCTTGCCTCAGCCTCCCAGCTAGCTGGGACAACAGGTACCCACCACAATGCCTGGCTGGTTTTTTAGAGACAGGGTCTCGCTCTTGCTCAAGGTGGTCTCCAACTGCTGAGCTTAGGCAATCCACCCACCTCGGCCTCCCAGAGTGCTAGGATGACAGGTGTGAGCCTCCATGCCCAGCTGATGTGCATATCTTTTAAATAAATTAATTTCTTTTAAATAAACAGAAGCTGCCTTTCATCAAACCCTGGACCATAGCTACTGCCAGCCCCCATGCAGTGAGGGGCCCTCTCCAGATCTGGGGGATACATCAGTAGCTCAGAGCAGAGACCCTCACCTTCCCTTCAGAAGCAGATGACAGTGTACCCCTGTAGCCCAGGAGGTGGGCAGACAAGCCCCAGAGTAGGTGTTGAGGAAGAGGGTGTCCCATGGAGGACCTCTCTGCTTCCCACTGGACATTGGTCTACCCTGTTGGGGATAAATATGTCAGCCAGTTAGCCAGGGCATTCTGGGCAAAGGGGCAGACAGTGGTAGAGGAGCTGTGACTGGTTTGTATTACCGGGCCCAGGGTGGCTATGAAGGACACAGGCAGTGAGCAGTGAGGCGGGGGGTATCTGTGGGGACTGCAAGTGTCAAAGAGGTAGGGGACTGTCTTCAGCCAGATCAAAGGCTTGGAGTTCATGCTGCACCAAAAGGTGAATCCATATGGGACATAGCCAGACAAATCCCCTAAAATGTAAGCTCCTCAAGGGTTGGGTTCCCTGCAGAGCCTGATGCAATTCTTGACACTTTGTAGGCACTCAGTAAATATTTGTGGAATGAATTAATGAGTGGCTGAGAAGCAGGAGGGGTCTGTCTAGAGACAAGGGTCCACGGGGCATTTGAGATGACTGTCTGCCTTAGCGAGAGGCCAGGATCAGAGCAAGGCAGATTTGAAAGGGGCTGGGAAAGTGAATGTACTAGGACATTGTGGGGGACAGACTACGGGACTGAGACCCCAAGAAGAACCCAGGACAATATCCAGGGCACTGTCCCCGGCCCAACTCCATCCCTTGATATAAGATAGCAGCATGTCACAGTTTCCTTGGGACTTTGTCAGACAATGCCCTGGCAACAACACCATCCATCTCCATGTTGGACCAGGCCTTTGTGTGCTAATTCTGTCAAAGATGAGACTCTGGGGGTGGCACCTGTGGCTCAAAGGAGTAGGGCACCAGCCCCATATGCTAGAGATGGAGGGTTCAAGCCCAGCCCCGGCCAAAAACTGCAAAAGAAAAAAGATGAGGCTCTGGAGGTGGAGGAAGCCCCTCCACAGCTGTGACAGCATGTGGGACCAGCAAGTGATAAACTGGCTAATTTCTCCTCTTAAAGATGAACACATTTCACTGCAACCTGCCCAAGTCCAGCTCCCCCAGGGAAAACCCAATGGCCCTGTGAATAAGGTATGACTTCAGCCTGGACCAGTAGAATTGGGGTTTTGTTTCCCAATAATCCACTTGTGGTGATGTGGGCAATTGGTCAAGAGTGAACAATGTAGAAAATAATTTCCAATATTGACGAGGGCGTTTGGACAGCAGGCAGTGATGATGGGAAGGGAGAGGTGAGATCCAGTGTCTAGTGGATAAACTGTATCTACAAAAGACAGGAAAACCAGCAGGAATGTGGTTTATAAAAGATTTTTTAGCCAGGCCTAGTGGCTCACACCTGTAATCCTAGCACTTTGTGAGGCCGAGGCAGGAGGATCACTTGAGGCTAGGAGTTCAAGAACAGCCTAGGTAATAATGAAGACCCTGTTTCTACAAAAAATTGAAAAGTCAGCTGGGCATGGTGGCACACACCTGTGGTCCCAGCTACTTGGGAGGCTGAGGCAGGAGGATCGCTTGATCCTAGAAGTTCAGGAGTTCAAGGCTATCATGAGCTGTGATCAAGACACTGTACTCCTGCAAAGGCAGCAGGGTGGGATTCTGTCTCAAAAAAAATTTCTTTGGGAAATTGGCAGTAACTATGAAAGCTAAAATATGTATATGCTATGAGCCAGCAATTCCACAGCATTTCCAACAGAAATGCAAACATGCTCACCAAAACGTGAGTACAAGAATGTTCAGAGAAGCTTTATTACTATTAGCCAAAAAGTGGAAATATCTTAAATGTACATCAGCAGTAGAATGGGGAAATAAATTTTAGAATTTTTTTTTTTTTTTTTTTAGAGACAGAGTCTCACTTTGTTGCCCTTGGTAGAGTGCTGTGGAGTCACAGCTCACAGCAACCTCCAGCTCTTGGGCTTAGGTGATTCTCTTGCCTCAGCCTTCCTAGTAGCTGGGACTATCGGCGCCCGCCACAACGCCTGGCTATTTTTTTGTTACAATTTGGCCAGGGCTGGGTTTGAACCCACCACCCTTGGTATATGGGGCCAGCGCCCTACTCACTGAGCCACAGGTGCTGCCCTAAATTTTAGAATATTTTTAAATGGAATATCACACAACTAAAAAGAGCATCTATGCCAGTGTGCTACAGCTGGAAAGAATGACACAATGTTGAATGAAATCAAATACAAAGACAGCTTTAGCAGCCTATGCTTCCACTTAAATGAAGTTCAAGAATGGGCAAAACTACAGTAATTTATGGTGGTCAAGGTTGGAATGGTGGCTATCCTTGGAGGAGGGCACTGATTAGGAGAGAGAAAGCACAAGGAAGCCTTTGGTGGTGCTAGAAAACATTCTCTGTGTTTCTCTGGGTTCTGCAGGTATAAACAAAAATATTCACTGAACTGTACACTGAAGATTTGTACACCTTATTGTATAATAACTCAGTAAAAATGAAAATACACTAAGCTTTTCGAAGGTCTTTTCCCGCCTCCAGAAGGACTATAGGCCCCTGGAGAAAGTACTGACTTTTCACTTGGGTGAGGGTCTGGGTGTGTGTTGAGGGGAGTTTGTGTTGATCTTCCCTTGAAGTTGAGGGGAAAAAAAGAGGGAGAAAGGTTTTCAATTAATTATCCCTCAGGTTGAAAGAGCGGGTCTGGCCAGAGATAACATCACTGGCACCAACATGAAACTGTTTCGCTGCTCTTATTTTAAACCACAGTGAAAAATAATTTTTGAGACTGCATCTTTCCTGGCAGCCACAGCTCAGGGTCTTCTCACAGAAGAAGAATCAGTCAGCTGTTTCTGAGGATGAGGCCTGTGCCCAGCAGCCCTTCTAGGGACCCAGAACCCCCAGAAGGGGCCAGGAGCCAGGCCTGAGGATTGTCTCGCTTGCCTCCTGTGTGGTTCTGAGGAAGTCCCGGCCCTCTCCGGGCCTTGAGGGTGGGGAGGTTCCAACACTGACAGCAGGCAGGATTACCCCTCATCACCCAGCTCTGGTCTTAGGGGCTGCCCCTGTTCTGACCTGCCGTGCAGATGTGCATGCCACGAGCATCTGGCCTTCCCACTCCCCTGAGGAACAGGGCAAGCACCAGTGTGCTCGGCAGTGATAGGATTTCCTGACTGCATCTGCGTGGGCCTCCTAGTGTGAGAGCGAGCTGGCCTGAGGCTGGAGCCTTTCCACCCCTGCCACATCTCTACTGCCCAGATAAGAAAACTGGGGCCAGGGAGAGAACCTAGTGCCAGATTTCTCATCTGTGAAGCCCATGTCATAAGGTGTGAGTTTCCAGGTGCTTTAAACACAAACAGCAGCTTGCTCAGAAGCCTCGGTGTGTCTGGTCGCTACAGCCCCTGCCCTCCACTTCAATCACGTGGCCCTGAATTACCAACCACATATGTACGCAGACAGCCAGAACCCGGAGTGAGGGCTCAGGAACACAGAACACCTGGTTGCCAGGGCCATTCCTATCACTTGGATAGCCCCTCATCTGTGTCTCCTTGCACAGGGCACTAATGTGAGGTTAACTGGGGATGCCTGGATGGCACTCCACCCCCAGGCCCATGCTAAGAGCTGTCCTCCCTGTCAGCCAGGAGCAGACTGGCCTCTTCTATTGTCTGTGCTGAAAGGGACACCTTGACTCTGGCCCAGGCAGGAGTGCTCTGGGCCTTTGGGGGGACTGGCCCCATAGTAAGCTTATCACCAGCATCTTGGCTGAACAATTGACTTGGGGAATCAGTCGATGTAAAACACCCGCAAGAGTTTCATTTAGCTGGGATGCTGAAGACGTAAATTTTCTATAAGCAGGGGGACCACCTGCTGCCCACGGACCTTGGCACCCAGCCTTTCTCCTCACATCAAGCCATGGAGAAAGCTCACTGCCCATCCCAAGCCATCACCCCATTTCCCTTCCAGTCTTTGGCCCACATGGGATCACCCAGAGTCAGTGCCGTTCTGGACCTCTCCACATTGCCAGATTAGCTTCACAGCCCCTGTTGTATCTCATGACTGACAGCTTGGCCATTTCTGTGGATGGAGCTTCTCTCCTTCTGTGTGATCTCCCTGGGTATGAATTCTGAGTCAGAGGATGTGGCTATCTGTTCCAGTTCTCGGGCCCAGCAGATGAGGAGGTATACTGCGGGTACTATGTACTTCCCACTCCCCTGAGGAGTGTACTGTGTCTCTCAGATTCCTGGTTCCAACCTCAATCCTACTGACTTCCGTAGGGGGAGGGGGTACACAGGGGGCAGAAGGTGACAGATAGTTGAGGTGGTTTTTTGTGAAGGTGGGGCTACTCCATGGTCCACGGACATCTTGATGTGTGGACGAACCTGTCTCCTCAGGCCAACCAGCCCTGAACTCTCTCCTGGTCTAAAGATGGGCCCAGAGAGCCCAGAGTATTTGCTCAGGGCCAGGCCTGCCGATGGTCATCATTTATGGAGGGATATAGGTTGGGCCTCTTCCCTGGCCTCCTAGGAAAAGGGCATACCAGGGCCAGTCCCAACCAATTAGGGGTCAAAGCCATGCTTTTGGACCCTGGTGTCCAGCCCAGAGCTCCAGCCACCCAGTTTACCAGCATCTTGTGAGATTCGGAGGCAGCAATGCCAATGGTGTCCAGGGAACGGTGGGCTCAGGCCTGCCTAGGTCTCAGGAAAGCACCCATATGTCCCTCACATCTGGTTCCAGACCAGCAGCCTCCCCAACACCACTGTTCAGATGCAAGCCTTCCTGGAGGGAGAACAAGAGCCCACGGGAAACTCAAGTGGCCCTCACGGCAGAGTCTCTTCCAGGGTAGCTGTTTGGTGACTTTGACCAAAGCTTAAGGCTTCCAGGGGGACAAGGGCAGTCTTGGTGTAGGGCAGCCACCTTCTTATCTGTGCCCTTCCTAACCTCCCTGTTTATCAGAAGAGGCATCCGAAGCTCTCTGGCAACCTCTCTGACCTCACTTTCCCCGGAGTTGGTCTAGATCAGTGGTTCTCAACCTTCCTAATGCCATGACCCTTTAATACAGTTCCTAATGTAGTGGTGACCTCCAACCTTAAAATTATTTTCGTTGCTACTTCATAACTGTAATTTTGCTACTGTTATGAATCGTAATGTAAATATCTGATATGCAGGATGTATTTTCATTGTTACAAAGGGGTCGTGACCCACAGGTTGAGAACTGCTGGTCTAGATGCACTGAGGCCTTTCAGCTTGAGAAAGAGCCTGAACTTAGGCTGTGGTGTGGCCTCTGGGGCTGGAGTTCCCCCCATCTTTGAGGACTCTGTGGCTTAGAGACCGAGGTACCAAGCTCACACAATAAGCTAATGGCAGGCCAGCCTTGTGCACACTCTGCTGTTCTGAACATGACAAGAGGTGACAAGACCATCCATGTAAGCTCCCAACTCTCTACTGTCAGGTGCCTCACGTTTTTTCAGGAGCACTCAAAGTCAGGGGACCTCATGAGATGACAGTTGCCCCATCGAGTTATGCACCCCACTGACTACCGCCATTGCAGAGGCGTGGCCTTGGGAGCCCTGAGCACCCACGTGGTCCACCCACGGGACAAGAGCTCACAGCCTCTAGTGACTAACCCGTAGGTTTTCTCTGGGCTGAAACCACCATTGGCCCTTGGTCCTGTGCCAGCCCCCAACACTTGATCCTGAGCCACAGGGCTGCTCTCCACATTCTTAGATAATTTGGCAACCTTGCTTGGGTACACTTGCTGACCTCCAGCCTGATACAGCCCCTTGGGGTGGCCTGGGGATCCGAGGGCAAAGGATGGGGTGGGAAGTCTGTGGTTGGCCTGTGTGGCTGCAGGCACAGCCCAGAGCTTTACAGCCCAGCAAGATCAGCCAATGGGCAAACGATGCAGACTGCCTAAAGATCTGGCGGGGGATAAGTTGTGGTTGCAGCTTGGTACCTAATTATATTCCAGAACAAATAGATCTTTGTCTGTCCTGGTTTTATGAAAAAGCTCCAAGTCTGAGAGGTTTGGATTATAAAAAGCTATTTAGATCGTGGGGTAATCCAAGTTTCCTCCAATAAATACTTCAAATGATAAGGATTAGGGTTTGAATAGAGGTGGGGGTCAGGGCTTGGTGGCCCAGTCTAGCAGCACTTTAGGACTCAAGCAACTGGCAGATTCACCCCAGAGCCCAGTGCTCTGTGAGTAAGAGGGTGTTACTAATGCCAGGCAGGGGGAGGGTGCTGTCATGCAGTGAAGACGCGAGAGGGTCTCTGAAGGGGCTTTGCAGGTCAAGTGAGAAGCTTTAATTTGAGGTCAAACAACTCTTTGTTGGTGCAGGTGAAGCCAGGGGGTTGCAGATATTTCTGTCCTCTCTGGGTCCCCCCTCCTGCCCAGGTCCCACACTGTGTCCAGTCTTCTGTAAGCAGCCTGAAAGCCTCTGTCCCCCTGAACCATTTACCAGAGTCGACATCTCTGTGGCATCACACTGGGCCCGAAGGACCGGAGCAGGGATGGATCAGATTTCGAGCTCTCCAGGAGCCAAAGCGGAGAACAAAGCACGGAGGCCTTTGGGCCTAAGTCTTGGAGGTGGAGGTGGGTGGGTGCTGACTACAGCTGGGGAGGGGATTTTGGGAAATGACCTGAGATCTGAGTTCTGAAGGAACAGGGAGGAAGAGGGCATAGCAAGGGGATGGAGCCCCTACTATTGCCCACTGGCACAAGAGATACAGCAGAGTCAGATGAGTGGGCTCACGCTTCTGAGAGATCGCTGGGCCTCCAGGTCAGGGGTTCAGTGATGGAGCCATCACCCAGCCACACCCCTTCCAGCCTATTGGGGCCCCAACAAGGTGGACTCCATCATGACTCTCACTAGCATTCCACACCCTGGGCTTTATTGAAGCAGTAGATACAGCTGCGTCAGTTACAGAACTGTGACCTCAGGCACCATTACTCCAGTTACCCACCCACAGTCTTGTCTGCCAGGCCCAGGGCCAGCAAACTCCCACCCCACCCCACCCCAGAAGTAAGTTGTTTCTGAGGCTCTTCCAATCCCATTTCTTTTTTTTTTTTTCAATCCCATTTCTTGCAGCTCTAACCCTGTGAGAGGACGGGGTCCCAGAGGCCACGCTTGATCCTCTTACATGATTTCCATCCTTCTATGGATGTGATTACACTCTTCAAGGCTTCCTTGAACTTGGAGAAATTACTTTGCTCAATAGTACAGTTCTGGGGCGAGTCTGTTGGCTAAATAAGAAATACATGTTTAAGTCATCTTCTTGGCAGAACTAAATGAATAAATAAAAGCAAACTGTTGTACTTCCAGTTTCATGGGTCTTGTAAGCCCCTACCCCAGGAGGCAACTCCGGCAGGCCCTCCCCTCTGTCTGAAGGAGGCAGCTGGGGGCTTCCTGGTGATGATGAGCCCAGAGTCTGAGGACCATTCAGACCCTTGGACAGGGGCAAGCTGCAGGACGTGGACAAGTCCCATGCTGTCCAGGACAGGGACATGAGAACAAGCTGGGTAGGAGCACAGAGGAGACTGCAAGCAACAGGTAAATAGGGAGGAGCAGCTTAGTTGTCTCTCCAGATGTGCCCCACCATGGGTTTCCAAGGGGATCCAGTGTCCATAGGAGTCCCCAGGGATGGAGCAATCTAGGGCTGGCTGCCTGTTCCTCTTCCCAGGCTGAGTCCATGACCAGCCCTGCACCCACCTGTCTCACACCTGCCTCAACTGACACCTGTGTGTGTAGGGGGGCTTGGTGAAGAGCATGGGCTGTACTCCCAGGACCCCTGAATCTCTACTCCCTCACACCCAGCCCTCTACTCCTCACCTTCCACCCATGTCAGTGAGTGGACTTCTTTTGGATTTGAGGCCATTCCAGAGGTAAGCCACCTGTGTGGCCCAAGAGTAACACCTGAGGCCTTGCATGTACCAAATGGGGTCCATAAGAAGCCCTTTCCCCCTGCACCCTTCCTTGGCTGTGGTGCAGAGAAATTAGGTCTCAGGTTCCCCTAAGAACAAATAGCAACTTACTCTCAGCTTTGGGCAGATCCTGGTGAGTTCTTTCATGTCCTTATAAACCTTTTCTATGTGATGGTCTTTTTTATTGTATTTGGTAACAAGATCCTTCAGGGTGGAGGTGAAATTCTTTGTAAACTCTCCATAGCAGAGCTCCTGAAAAAAGGATGGGGGCACTGTGCACAGCCAGGCACCAGCTGAGTCCAACCCCATCCTCATCCAACCCTGCTCATCCTGGCCAGATGGAGCCCTGGACCAAAACTCAGGCCCTATCCTGGTTCTTCCGCCGGAGACCTGTGGGCCTTGCAAGCCATTAGTGGAGGCCATGGGTGTGTACTTGGTTGGTGGTCAGAGAGCCTTGCAAAGCCCAGGACCTGAACTATTGGCTGAAGCAGAGGCTCCATCCTCAAAAGTGGATGCTGGCAGCTTTCTCGCAGGTTTCTAACTCTAATGTCCCTTCCTCTTATCTCTTCTCTAGGCCCAGGTCGGGGTGATCCCTCTCTCTATCTGCATATGTCATCTGAAAGGTCCAACTTACCTCACTGGTATTCTGGGGACTATTGAAGGAACCCTGGAAGCAAGAGGAGTTGGTTAGAAACGCAAAGGGCCACTGAGAGAAAAATAACAGTTGGTAAAGACCCAGACTTACATTGTATGTATTGTCGTCAGCTGAAAGTTCTTCCTGAATCTCGGCACAGAGGGCCGTGTAATTTTCATGGGGAGACAACATGTCTGCCTTTACTGGGGGACAATGGCTTCCTGATCCCCAGAGCACACAAGCCAGGAGCACATATTGGTGCATGGTCTTACTCGAAGGGGACTCTCAGTCGTTCTGAGCCGTGGGCTTGGAAGCATTTCGGCGGAGGGGGCATCTATATATATGAGTCTAAGGAAATGCTAAACCTCTTATCAGTCATCACTGGCTTACGAGGAAGACGCAAAGCACCTTATCACCGGCAAGATGGGCTTTTCATGCATTTTCAGTGACGACAGCACCTTGCATGGAGTCTTGTCTTTGCTGAAATTCAGGCTAAGTCTAAGACTTATTTTTTGTAATCACATCTGGTCATGACCTTTCTGCCTGTGTGGGGGGCAGGTCTCTGGCCAGGACTCGCGCTGTCCACAGAAGCTAGTAGGAGCAGAGAGTAAGTGGGGTGGGAGCACGTGGCTGCAGAGAATGCCAGGTGGCGGCTAAGCCCTCACAGACCAGTTCACCAGGCCCACCTGTCAAGGAGAGGGCTGATCCCACTGCCCACCTAAGACTTACGGGGCACACCCACTTGCTCACAGTCCCCAAAAGGGACACAGAAGAACAGGTTCAGGAACCAGGCCTTCATCTCAGCTGTCAAAGCTGGAGAAAGAGGACAGATGCTCTTCTCTGGGCCTGAAGGCCCTGAACTTTAGGAGAAAGTGCCTGATTAGATTCAAAACTTTATGTGAAAAATAAAAACCAGTTCAGAAAAATGTTGCAGTAGAGCCATGTATTAACAAATTGTGAACTTACATTCTGACTCTCAAAGATTAAGATCACCTGTTTGGGGGAAAGTTTGGTAAATATGCTGAGCTCTGACCCCTGTGGTTTTTTTTTTTTTTTACCCTGAATAGTTTGTTGATTTATCTTAGGTGTGGTGAAGCCCTCAGTGGGAGGGGCAGGCCTCTAAGGAGCACAGGTCGTTTGCCTGATGCCAGGGTGGGCCTGACGGGCCCAAGACGGGCCAACCCCTAGGGCTCTGGGGAAGGGTGATGCCCTTCCTCTGGGGTGAGCTTTGACTTGGCTGTTGACTTGAATTTCCAAGTACATCTCTGGGGTCAGAGCCCTTGCACATCCAGGGAAGCATATCTAGGTGTGCAGAAGACTGCACTCAGGCCCGGCCGTCCCTCCCCTCTGCTCCGCCAGCCTTGCCCCGGAGACAGTGCCCAACCCCCGCTCTTCCTCTACCTCCCACTTTCCCCCCTTGCCTGCCCCACGGGGAGGTAGGACACCACCAGCCGTTGCTCATGGTCGAAAATAAACCAGAAAACTACACAAATAAAAGCAGACTTTTAATAATTTATTCTTATGGTAAAAACATCTTGAATAAATATCAAGAGCACCAGCTTAAATAAATAAATAAATAAATATTTAAAAAATATAAATATATAAATAAATATGACTGATCTCTGCCAGTATAAAACATCCCCCGTCTCTCTTCTGTGCTGGTTATCAGGATCAGTGTGGCCCAGGGCAGATCCAGGCCACCCCCATCGTTGCCGTAGCCCACCCCTTGGTCCCTCCAGGATAAAGACCCCGAGTTTCTGGCTCTGGGTCCAGGAAAGAGCAGCGGTCTGTGCGGAACGCCCTGGCGCTTGTCTGCCTCACTTCTGGAGTGGCTTCCAGCAGTCGTAGGGGATATTAAACAAAAACTCCTTCAGGTTCTCTTTGAAACTTTTGAAGGTGATAATCTCGGTTTCACAGGAAGTTTCCTTCAAAAAAAAAGAAAAATAAAAAACACTTGAGTCCAGGCAAGCAGTTTACATGGGGCAAGCACCAATGTGTTTCTGCACTGGCTCTTAGAACTCAGAGGCCGGAAGGCCATTCCAGGGCCTGCCCCCTGACTTGGGTCAGGTGATACTGTTGCCGCCCATTTGTTACCCAAGGGGTGCACAGCTTTGCCAGTGACAGCTGGGGCCAGAGACCTGACAATGTGCCAGCCTAAGACAGGTGGTCAGACCCTGGCCTTTTGGGTCCCAGGTCAGGACAGAAGAGCTCGGCTGAGCCCATCTCCAGGCACCTAGAAGGAGCAGGAGTCAAGGCCACAGACACTACTCCCTTCCCGTAGGAAGGAGTGCCTAGGGCCCTTGTTCATTCCAGGTAGGTCTCCACCCTTCTTCTAAGCAACCCGGGCACCCCACGCGGGCCAAGGAAAGTCCTGTTGGGAGGTGGCACTCGGGCCCTGGCATTTCCTCTGGACCTTGCCCAGGCCCTGAGTTTCCTTGGGTTTGCCTCACCACTGACCTCATTAGAGAGAAACACAACAATAACAAGCATGGTAGCAGCTCCCACTAGGGGTGCTGTGGGCTTCACAGCTCCATGGCTTTAACTCCCAGGGATGAAAACGAGCTGACTGCTCCCTCTCCGTGTGGGCTGATCATTACAGTCTATTGACACAGGAGTCCTTTGGGATCCTAAACAGTCACAGCCAGAGGTCCATCCACACAGTTCCCACCCTCCTAGACTAAGACATTCCTACTTGGGGCCCTGATGAAGGCACTTACCGGGGTAGGGGGGCAGTGCTCCTGGTAGTGGTCAGCCATCAAGGTCAAGGAGCCCTTGAGCCTGGTGAGGCTGCCCTGAAGGCCCTGCTTGTACAGCTTCAGGCGGGTCTGCAGGCACATCGGCTCCTGTGGAATACGCCCATCCTTTGGTGAGCAGTGGCACACAGTGGGCACAGGATGCCCTCCTCATCATTCTTTGCTATTCACTTCCCCGACCCTCAGGAGGAGGGCTTAGAAGGGCACAGGCTGATTCTTAATTAGTCTGAGGCTGAGTCCAGTCATCCACAGCAGACATGAGTCTACCCTCCTCAGCCGACACCTCCAGAGGGTCCTGGCCCCAGGGAAAAATGTCACTCTCACCCCATTCGGGGAAAAGGGGCAGGGCAGGGCATTCCCAGACCTGTCTTCAGAGCAAGGGTTGTTCTGAGACCCCTCTGTGCTCCTCTGTAGTCGGCACTGGTCTAGGGCATAGTGAGTGCCCCAAACCCCTAGCCCACAAAGTCGCCCTTGCTTTACCACTCTGGTGGCCCCTGGTCCTAAAATGCTAGATCTGCCTGGCTGCTCAGCTGATAAAGGAGCTCCTGGGACTGCACAGAGGCAAGGCCAGTGGCCCATTGAGCTCCCAGTCACTGCCCCTTTCGCCTGGCAGCCAGCTAACTAGAGAGAAAGTGGACGAGCCTGCGGGGGGCCATCTAAAATGGAACCCCTGCCCAGCCTAAGTAGAGATTCCTAGAAAGCCAAGTCAGAGGGGGTCATCTTACCTCAGGGACAAACCGTTCAGAGACAACTTCTATCTCATCCTGTAAGAAAGGAAAATGTCGCGTTACAAAGCTGACAGGCAGGGCCAGTTCAGGTGAGTGAGGCCAGTACTCCCTCACTCACCGTCTCTGCAACAGTGTCATTGCTTTTGTCCAGGAGTCTCAGGGCCTCCTCAATGGCATTCACATGCTTCCAGGGCCGGGTGACAGATCTGGGTGGGCCAGTGGGTGCAGAGATGCTACAGGCCACGGTGCCCAGGAGAAGCAAGTTCTGCAGCCACATCCTCCTGAGAACTTTAGCCTTTCTCTCTGTGTACTGGGCTCACTGGCAAAAGAGCTCTTATATACACAGAGGAAATGATTAATGGTGACCACAAAACGCCAGGGAGGCGGGGGAACTACCTGAACTGTGGAATCTCCTGGCTCTTATCAGCTACACATGGTAACGGTGAGCCTTTCCCCCAGGTGGTCAGGCTAGGGGGTTTTCATTAATGAGCCTTTCCATGAACAAACAGCGCAATTGCCCGCCTCCTGGAGTGCTCTCCAGCCTTCCCTGGGCAGTCCAAGTGGCCTTAGGTTACCCCCTCCCTCTGCGGGGCCTCTGGGCACAGCTTGGACTTCCTGGCCTGGAATGGCTGGGGCGGGACTTGGGAGACACTAGATTGGGCTCCCCATCCCGCCTGAGGTCCCAGGAGGCTTTGGGGCAGGTGGTCCCCACCCTGTGCCTCGCTCCAATTCCAGCCTTCCTCTTCTCCCGGACCTCCTCTTTGGCCACCGTGAGAGGCTTGCGTGTGAAGGGCGCTCTCACAGACCCACCCCACTGTCCATTTAAGACACAGTCCAGCCAAATGGCACAGTCCTGTGATGGTTCACATGAGCTCCCACCTAGAGCAGCTGGCAAGCTCTGCCCAGCCAGGGACCCCTGCCCTGTGAGCAGAGAGAGCGACAGGCGTGTGCACATCCAACCACCAAGATTACAGCCATATTTGACAAACTGCAGAGGCAGGTTGGGGCTCTCAGCTGAGCAAAGTCAGGACCCTGAGTTTGATTCCTGGCTCTAGTGCCATCTGGCTAAGTGACTCTTCCCTGTAGTTATGTGATCCTTGCCTCCCTCTCTGCAGGGTAGGCTGTCCCTCTGAGGTGGGCACCACACCCCTACGCAGGCACGAGGAGCTCCAGAGAAAGAGGACAATGGTTTCTCAAGCAGGGTCTTCCAGGCTTCATTTCCCGCACAGCCCCAGCTCCCACCACCAGCTAGCTTCAGAGGCCTTCTGCAGAAGTAAAACTTGTTCTCTGAAAAAGCCACAGGCTCTTGAAGGGCCTTGTCAAGTGTTTAATTTTCACAATGGAGTTTGAAGAAGACAGCATGAGTTTGTGCTTGCATAAGGGATCTGGCACAAGCCACCCTGTGCCCGGAGTTTTTTGGCCGCAGGAGTGTGGACCCACACATATGCATTTCTGAGAACGTGTGCTGGTGTGAGTGGACACCTCTACCTGCGGCGTGCATCTGTGTGAGCCCTGATTGCTGTCACCTGCTTTATGAAAGGCTCCAGGCCTCTGAAGCTGCCCGTCTGATACCAGAGAAGCTCCCACCCTGGGGGTGATGTTTTGGGGCCCCAGAGGTTGATTCAACCTAGGCCAGTGATTTTCAACCGGTGTGCCATGGCACACTGGTGCATTGTGAGAGGAGCTTAATGTATGCTGCCAAAATTTTTCAAGATCATTAATTACATTATTTTCAAAAGAAGTTCAAAGTATAGCAAGTATATTCTTTTCTTATTTTTTTATTTTTTATTTTTGTAGAGACAGAGTCTCACTTTACTGCCCACGGTAGAGTGCCGTGGCGTCACACAGCTCATAGCAACCTCCAACTCCTGGGCTTAGGTGATTCTCTTGCCTCAGCCTCCCGAGTAGCTGGGACTACAGGCACCCACCACAACGCCTGTTGCAGTTTGGCCGGGGCTGGGTCTGAACCTGCCACCCTTGGTATATGGGGCTGGTGCCCTACCCATAGAGCCGCAGGTGCCGCCCTTCTTATTGTTTTTATCAACATGATTTAAGTGTGCCATGGAAGTTTAAGTGTGCCAAGAGATAAAAAGGTTGAAAAACAATGGCCTATGGCATCAGACACAAGTGAGAGCATTTTTGTTGTTAATCAGGACCAAGTGAGGTTTGAACTCACTGCCCCTGGTTTGTGGGGCCAACATGCTAACCACTGAGGTATAGCACCCAACTAAGTGACGGCATTTTTCTGCGCTCAGGCGGGCAAGCCCTCAGAGAGCAGCGGATAGAACTCATTGCTTGAGCATTATGGTCTGAGTCTGTGGCCCTGGCAAGTTTTACTGCGTGATGGGAATTTTGCTGCTCTTGCACAAGGAAGCCAGACCTTCATCTTACAGGCTTTCTTGGTGTTCCCCGCCAGGATCTGGAACCCACTGTAAGGCCAGCCCTACCCATCTGAGCCTGGTGGTAGAACATTCCTAGGTAGCCAGGCTGGGATAGAAACATGACACAGCCAGTTCCAGGCTCTTCCTCCACTTACTCTGTGAGACCTGTGCTTACCTCCTTCCAGGGAACTCTCAGAAGGAGAAAGGGGGACAGGATACATGTATGACATGTAGATGCCACCCAGAGTGGAGGTCTGTGTCAAACAGCACCCCAGAGGCTGGAGGGTGGGGAGAAGAGCCAAAAGGTAGCACTTAAGCTGGTAGTAGGGAGGCAGAGAGCTGCTCTGGCCCCTCTGGAATGGAAAGTCACTTTCTTCCTGGAAATGAGTTGTCACAGCTCAGACAGTTAGTCAACAAGCCTTTCCAATCTGTGCCAGGCCCTGTGCTAGGGAGGAGGTAGCTGGGACCCCCGCCCCAGTGGCCCTCATATCTGGCTCCTGAGACTTTCGATTTGGCATGGAGACAGACTGCCATGGACACTCCCATGGTGTGGTCCAGGCTGGGATGGATTTCTGAGCTGAGCGATTCCAAGGAACAACCTCCCCCAGCCTGGAGGTCCAAGGGAATCAGAGAGCGTCTGAAGACACCTCCTCCCAACACAGGCTGAGACAGCAAGTAGATGTCAGGTAGCAAGTTGGGCCATGGGAGACAGGGAGGGGAGAGGACAGGGAGGAGAATTTGGGGCACAGACAGGCCTAGGGTTTTAGGGGCACATATGATGAAGAGGAGGCAAGTTCCAGAGAAATTTAGGCATAGAATCTTGAAAGGACTTGGTGATGTAGTGAGGTCACTCACTCATTCAACCTGCTAGGCTCCCAGCAGGGAAAGGGGACACAAGGATCATGAAAAATGGTCAGTCCTGCTTTCAAGGGCCTTGTAATCCCACTGATGGAGGAGCAAAATTAATTGGCTCCTTTGTTGGCATCCCCCACCACCAAAGTGTGCTTTTGAATGTGAGTAGGGGGAGTCAGAATCACTGCCCAGATGACAAAGTTAGGGACCCCAGCAACAAAGGGGCAGGTCTTCAGGATCTGAGGGCTCACAGGAAGTTTGGGAATTTCAGAGGCTTTTTGTGTGGGAGACAGATCTGGGAGTGGTCCACGTCCACGTGACAGCTGAGGCCATGGAGGTTTATTCAGGAAGAAGGGCTGAGGGCCAGCACATCTGTGTTTAAGGGCTGGTACATGATAGCTGGGCGAGTAGCTGATAGCTGGCTGGTGGCTGAGGGCCGCAGGAGGACAGGAAGGAAGGACAGTAGGAGCCACACGGGGAGATCCGTGCCAGCAACATGGCCCATGGGGCTGAGGTCAGCACGGGCAGAACAGAAATCCATGGGTTTGGTGATGGGGTTTGTGGGCAGCCGTACATCCTTCTCATGGAAAGATGACATCAAGACAGACCATGACACAGGCAGGCATTCCTAGATTGCACCGCATGAAAGCGGCAACAATAGATAGCATCAAGCTGGCCACGCTGACTCAGGGGCTCCGATAGGCTGGCGGTAGGGCAGAGGCGCAGACCGTGATGGTGTGACCTCCCTTTGGCCCCATTTCCCTGGGGCCATGAGAAATGAACCATCCCACAGGCTCTGGAGGAAATGGGCATGTGCCGTCCTGGGATCCTTACCACAAGAGGAAGTTATCACGCGGGTAGGGAAATGGGCCTCAGAGTTCCTAGGTCCCATGGAACCCCTGCCCAGGGATGTGGGCTGATCTGATCCTTTCTCGTGGTGGCCCTTGGTGAGAGTGTTTGTCCTTCCTGGAGACCTGAGATCTGAGAGCTCCATGGCTGGTCCAATCCACACCCTAAGTGACTACAGAGCCAGAATTTGAACACGTATTTGTCCCTGTTGTCTTAGCATTTTCCACTGTATTGGGGGTCAGAAAGTCAGGAAACGCAATCATCTGGCCAGACCAGCAGAGAAGTGACATGAGCATGCTTGTCCCTTCAGGGCAGCTGTAAAGCAGAATACCTGCCAGGGGCTGGCAGGGAGGCTAGAGTGGCCTGTGACTGTCCCAGTGAAGTGTGGAGGCTGAAGACAGAATTTCCCCAGCAGGGAAATGTGCCCTAGGCTTTAGCACTTGTCTGTGCCCAGCCACTACCAACCCCTGGATAGCCCAAGAAAATTCTTCCTCTGGAACCTCAGCTTCCTCGCCTGTACAATGGGTTAATCATTCCTACCTCACAGAGGAAAATTCTCACCTGTCCCAGGAAGCATAGTGGGAGATCCTCCCAGGGAAGGGACAGTGTTTCTGTCTCTCCTCTTGCCGCCAGTTCGGGAGGTTTCTGAAGCCCATGCTGCGTAGAGGAGCCGGGCTTGCTGGAATTTGCAGGGACAGTTGCCCCTCGCCCATCCCTGGCCCCCATGGACACCTTTCTGGACAGATGAGGAGAGGTAGAGAGCCCACTACCATCCAGTCAGGCCCTCGAGGCCCTGAATGACACTCAGGAGACCCTGGTGTGCCACTGTCAGTGGCTTGTCCTTCCTTCAGAGGAGGATCTTGACACTCCCGGCCACATCAGACACACATGAAGCAACATCTCTGGGTTTTGCAGTTTCAGCTCCCAGCAGTCCCCTTCTCCATCTTCTCTCTCTCTTGATCCCCAAAGGTACATCTCAAAACAGGACAGGCTGCCTGGTCAAACTCCAGTTCTGGTCCCACCTCTGGGTGTCCCCAACTTCCTGACACTACTGAGTCCCAGCTAGTGAGTCTCAGCTGGTCTGCGAGGACCTGGGGGTGGTTACCCTTCAACCATGTGTGTACTCTGCATCTGTTCAGCCAAGCCCCCAGGACGCCTGCTTTAGATGTGTATGACCAACTTGCTAGGCTGCGTGCACTCAGAGAGCTCTCTGGTGTTCCCATGGGGGTGGGGACACAGAGCACAAGGCCCAGACTCACAGACATAGTGTTAATAAGGATGCCAACGAAGGCACACCGGAGAATAAACCACAGGAGGTCTGGGCGTGCATGGTGGCTCATGCCTGTAATCCTAGCACTTTGGGAGGCTGAGAACAGAGGATTGCCAGGAGTTTGAGACCAGCTTGGGCAATAGTGAGGTCCTATCTACAAAAGAATAGAAAAGTTATCCAGGCACAGGGGCACATGTCTATAGTCCCAGCTACTCAGGAGACTGAGACAAGAGGATTGCTTGAGCCTAAGACTTTGAGGTTGCAGAGAGCTATGATGATGCCCCTGCACTCTATCCAGAACCACAGGGCATGACCCTGTTTCTTTTCTTTTCCTTCCTTCTTTTTTTTTTTTTTTGAGACAGAGTCTTACTATGTCACCCGTGGTAGTGTGCTGTGGCATCACAGCTCACAGCAACCTCAAACTTTTGGGCTTAAGCAATTCTCTTGCTTCAGCCTCCTAACTAGCTGGGACTACAGGTGCCCGCCACAATGCCCAGCTATTTTTGTTGTTGTTGTTGCAGTTGTCATTGTTGTTTAGCTGGCCTGGGCTGGGTTCAAACCCACCAGCCTTGGTGTATGTGGCTAGTGCCATAACCACTGTGCTACGAGTGCCAAGCCATGACCCTGTTCCCATAAAGGAAAAATCATGACAGCAGAAGCCTTTATAACTTCTAAAGTCCTGGAGGAACCCCTCATTGCCCCCACGTCTAGGCTAGAGTCTGGGCCAACGTGCTGGGTGGGAGCCTCAGACCCTTGCCCAGAACCCAGGACTGATGGCTCCTGTCTGAATAGGAGGCTAATAGGTAGAGCTGCAGGATTCTACAGATGCTGGAGAGGAGGGACAGCTCGTGGAAGGGAAGGGAAGAGTGCCGCAGCATGGGCCAAGGCTGGAGCCTAAGCTTGAGTGTTTGCTTGGGTGGGAGCTGGAGGAGGCCTTGACCACCAGCCAGGGCAGGGGCCAGCCGTGAGCCAATGTCTATCCCAGGAGCTCTAGAGCTGATGGACCAGAAGCAGGATGGCAGATGCAAGGTTTCTATTCTTAAAAGAACAAGTGGTTCTGGAATGGGCTTCCTCCAAGACTTTTCTGGATCTTCCAGGGCTCCTTCAGAACATCCCAGGCCCTGTTTGGGAAGCTCACTTGCTGTACTACCTTGGTTTTGTGACTTCTTTCCTCAGCGCCCCAGCTGGCTCGTCTGCACAAAGGGGATGGATGGGGTCCTAACTGTGCAGGCTGTTGGAGAAACGTGCCAAAGATTTGCGTATAAAGGTGCTTCCCCAGTGAGCACTGGGCTGCAGGAGGGATGCTTTCTGTTTTGATGTTCTATTTTGGCCCTCTGGGTGTCTCCCCTCCAAGCCTCAGTCTCCCTGTCCGTCAAAGGAAGGGGCGTGGTTACCAGGGTCTGCACCAGTCTTCAGAGCCTTCCCCAGGCCTGCTGTAGTTGTAGGAGTAGGTTTTTTAGGCTTCCTTGATGGGGAATGTGCCTGTACAGACCCCTCCCCAGCACTGCAACACCTCCCACATCCGGCCTCAGGAGGCAAATGCCGCCTACTGCATGGGTGCTTGGCTGATTGAGAAGTGGCTAAGATTCTCCTGGAAAAAGCCACTGGGAGCACCAGGACAGGGAGTCATTCCTCCCCCAGTCCTACTCCTGTTCTGGCTGAGACAAGGTGGCCGAACTGCCAGGGCGCAGGTCCATGCTTTGCAGGAATTAGCATTTCTTGAGTCTGGCCCTTGGCCTGGGAAAGCAGGGGAGTCATATTTATTGGACACCCACTATACATGGAGAGCAGGGAGAACTCGTGGAAGGGAAGGGAAGTGTGCCATAGCATGAGCCAAGGGATGGGTCCAGCCCTCCCTGATTCAGGGCTTAGGTCCTCTGACGCATAGCTATGGCTGACCAATGTTTCACTATGACACTCAGGAGGGTCCTGGCCAGCCCATGAGGTCAGGAGAGCAGCATGTGCTCATGAGAAGAGGAGGGGAAGGAGACCCCGCCCTGCTGGCTGCCCACCCCCAGCTGGCTTCCCTCTCCGATGTCCCTGACACAGCCTCTCTTGGGGATCACAACACCATCACCTTGGCCTCCAATCTGCTGCGGCCTTGGTTAGTGTTCAGCACAGCCCACCTGCCCAGTCCCAGCCAAGACACTTGCTGGAGGAAGTGCTGTGGGGCCAGGACTGAGGGCGCCTGTCTGAAGAGGAGGCTAAGAGGTAGAGCAGGAGTCCACGGATGCTGGAGAACAGGGAGAGCTCGTGGAGGGGAAGGGGAGAGTGCCGCAGCACGAGCCAGGCCCGGAAGCTAAACTCGAGCATTTGCTTGGGTAGGAACTGGAGGAGGCCTTGACCACCAGCCACAGAAGGGGCCAACTGTGAGCCAGTGTCTATCCCAGGAGCTCCATGAGGCATGGGGGACAGGAGTGGAGCTCAGAGGGCCTGCTCTGGAGCTAAGCCCTGGGGTGGGGCTGCTGGGGAGGACAGGACCGGTGAGCACGCAGAGGCTTTTGGTGGGGAGTGTGAGGTGGTTAGGTAGATGGAGTATAGAGCTAAAATCCTGATGCTGTGCTGCCCACTTTGGGCTGGAGCCAGGAGGCTGTGGGGTCATAAGTTACCACTGGGGGCCTAATCCAGTCAAGGGAAGACCCCAGGTGGGCCCTGGGTCAGACTCGGTGGCCATTGGCTAAACCATTGGTGCTTAAGAATTAAGAGGTTTTGGAATCACATTCCTTTAATTTTTCTGTGCCTCAGTCTCTCTATCTGTATAATGGGGGTAACCATAGACTTCATCAGGTTATTTGGGGATTCTGATCCTTTCTTGATCCAGGAGGGCAACAGCACATTTGCTACTTCATCTCCACCTCTATGAGCTTGACCTGAGGTTTTAAAGGAGAAAATTGAACACTCCTGGCCCCTGCCCTGGGAGAACTCCCCCAACCCTCCACCCTGGCCCACACCACCTCTGCCTCTCCCTTGCTGTCACCATGGGTCCCATCCTCCTTGACCCAGGGACCCACCTGCTAGGCTGTCCCTGGCTCGTCTAGCACTTCTCTCCCTCAGCCCTGGTGGTGTTGAACCGGCAGGGTCTGCCATGGCCCCATTCTATCCTTCCCCCTCCCTGCTCCTACCACTCTTCAGGCCACAGTTGTACAGTCTTACTTTCTGTAGTGGCCAGGAGGGGCTGGTCTAGAACCAGAGAAAGAGAGATTGGGAAAGAGACTAGCTAAAACCAAGGTGCCTGGGGCCCTGGGTGGTCAGGCTCCAGGTCAAAAGCAGTGACCAAGGGCCTGGCCTCCATCTTGGTCACCTGGGACCCCAATCACACTCTGGCCCTCTCAGCTGCTTAGATTCTCACGTGCCTCAGTTTACCCTGTGTTCTTAGACCTGCATGCCCTTCCTCCCTTCCATCTGCCTTGCACCCTTCTCTTTCTCACCCCTTCTTTGCTTGGTGAACGTCTTCTCTATGAAGCTCCCATGTGTCATCCCCGTGGCGTTGCCTCCAAGGAGATCCACACCTGTGCACGGGGCCATTGCTGTCTGTATAATCCCCATCACACTGTGCCAGGCCAGTTGCACATGATTCAAAAGCCCTGAACCTGTTTCTCATCTATGCTTTCCCCAGCCTGGAGAAGCCGTGGGGGTCCTCAGGGCATTTTCTTTGCTTAGTCAAATGGTGGGTTCAGGCCAGGGTGGGAGAAGCAGAGTTGCTTTCTGCAGCAAGAGATTTGTATCATGCCTCTCTGAGTTCTGCCCTCCTTAGGCCCTTGCCTTTCTAGCAATTTTCCCTGTGCTCTGTTTTTATGCATTTCCAAGTTTTTCAGTAAAAGGCATATATAGTCTTCCATCTTAACACCTCCAAAGAAAAACTACAGTATTTTTAAAGGTAAAATGAAAATTCCTTGTTGATTGAGGTGCTATACCTTCCTAATGAGGCAGTGGAAAGGTGAGAACTTTGCCCTCCCAATGGTCATCCTGGGATTTATGATTGGGCATTTGCTGCCCCCTGGTGCAAACTGGATTTATCAACCTGGCTGGAGGGACAGTGTGCAGCTGGGAGAAAAGGCAGATCAAATTGACAGACCTATGTCCAGGGGAGAGGTGAGCACCCTCGGGCTCCCATCTGGACCAGGGTGCTCTCAGCCTTCTCCCTGGAAGTGGCTAAGCGTCAAGTCGGTCTTTATCCTTTCAAGCTGCTATGACAAATACCTTAGACTAAGTGGCTTACAAACAACAGAAATTTATTACTGATAGTTCTGGAGGCTGAAAGTCCGAGATCAAGGTGCTGGCAGATTTGGTGACGGGTGAGAGCCTGCTTCCTCGTAGACAGTCATTTCCTTAATGTGTCTTCACATAGCAGAAGGGGTGGGGGAGCTCTCTGGGGCCTCTGTTTTTTGTTTGTTTGGTTGGGTTTTTCCTTTTGAGATGGGATCTTCCTATGCTTCCCAGGCTGAAGTATGGTGGCTGTTCACAGGTGCAGTCATAGTACCTGATAGCCTCACTCTCTGGGCCTCAAGTGCTTCAGCCTTCCGAGTTGCTGGGACAATAGGCACACCACCACTTGTGCCTGTAGATTTATAAGGGCGCTGATCCCACTCATGAGGCCTCTGCTCTCATGACCTAATCACCTTCCAAGTCCCCATATCTTAATACCATCACTTTGGGGATTAGATTTCAACATATGAATTTTGGGAGGTCTAAAGCACATAGAAATTCTCCCAAACTGACCAGGAACTGACCACCACTTATTCTGGGCTCTAGCTAGGCCGTGCTAACTCCAGGCACAAGGAGTCAAGGGTGAGTCTGAGTGGGCCAGGCTGGTGGTCATGCCTGGTCCCAACCTGGCTCTAGGCTGTAGGCTATGCTACAGCAGAAGAAGGGTAATGGTGAGCCCCCCAAATATCTGAAAAGGTTCACTCCCCTCTCAAACACATCACTTCCACCTGCAACCTGCTCCTGCCATGGGTCCTGCCTATCTGATTCAATCTCTCACCGGTGTGTCTGATCAAACACTAACTCCTATCTACTGCAGTGGTCAGTTGTAACCCAGGACTAGCAGGGGAGAGGACTGCTGACCACTTTCTGGGGAGTGAAGAGGAGGTGACAAGCAGTGGTTCATCAGAAGAGGAGACACAAATGCTGCCTCAGCCCTGGATCAGCCACCAGGTGTGGGTGGGAGGGCAAGGGGTTGGGGGGAAATGGGCAGGCAGTGAATCGGGAAACCCAGTGCAGGGGAGGGAAACCCATACCCTCTCTGCCCAGCTCCTGCAGCTCCTCCAGGGCCCTGGTGTATTCTCGGACCACAGCACACCTCCCCCTAGTGGTCACAACAGGAACTGCAGCACAGCCCCTACCTATCCCTTCCAGGTTCAAGGCTGACACCAAACGCTCTCTGACTCCCACTTCCACCCCTCGCCTCCCCCACTCCCTTCAACGCCTTCAGTGAGACAGTCTGGGAAAAGATGGAGGCAAGAGGAGAAGAGAGTCATTTTTGTGGGACCACAGGATTTACCAGGAAGAGAAATTTAGGAATGTATTCCTGATCTAGTTGCAGATGCATCTTCCACTACCTTCTATCCCATGAAGCAGCTGGGCTGTTCTTTATTCATAACCTCTGGGGAGGGATGAATCAAGGTGGAAAGGAGAAAAAGGGAATTAGGACCCCAGAATCTGGCGTCAGCCCCTGAAGCCTTGATGGGACTTGTGAGGAGTCAGACAGGATGCTCAATAGCACGATGAAGGAAGAAGGCCCTCTGCCCCTCCTCCCTGTGCAGACTAGAGCAGGTGCATGAGGGGGAGGGTAGAGAGATCAGAGGGAGGCTCTTGGGGCTGCAGGGTCAGCTGGCAGATTGAAGCCACACATAGTGATGTCCCAGCCTCAATGCCACACAGGCTGTCCTTCCAGAGAGTCCCTGCTTGTCTACCTGTTTAAGAGAAGAGCCCTGTCCTGGAATTGGGTGGACAACCCAGAGGTAGGCAGTGTTTGAATTGGGCTCTGAAGTAGGGACTCATCATGCTGAGTCAAAGTAAAGGCATGCCAGGCTGAGGCGTGGGTAAAGGTTTAGAGCAGTGGTTCTCAACCTGTGGGTTGCGACCCACAGGAACTGTATTAAACAGTCATGGCATTAGGAAGGTTGAGAACCACTGGTTTAGAGGTATACAGAAAGGCGGTGGTTCATCTAGGAAGCCCACAGCTGTGAGGGAAATATAAGCAAGAGGTGGCAGGAGGCCTTAGACTATGGCCAAGGTCCAGAAGACTCCGAGGACTGGAGACTTAAAGATCAGAGAGACACGGTCAGAGCTGCATTTTCCAAAACTCAATCTGGCTCTCCAGTAGAACACAGATTGCCAGGGTGCACGGAGCCATTGCTGTCTGTATAACCCTCACCACACTGTGCCAGGCCAGTTGCACATGATTCAAAAGCCCCCTAGGGCTGGCCTGGAGACTGGCAGGAGGCTGTGCTAAATCATCAAACGAAAGAGGCTGGAGGCCTAGACAGGGATGAAGACTCCAGGCTTGGAGAGTCCTGAAGGAGTAGGGTCACTGGGTCTGCGTGGCGTGTATCACCAGAGTCTGCTGCATTTTTCAGGTCAGGGAATATGTACTGTTGAATTTGGCCCTGGAAAAGAGGGGATGCTGCTGCAGTTTCTGGGATGACCACTAGAGGGAGGGATGCTATGGGATTTGACCTGAATTCAAGCCCCAACTGTGACGCCTACTAGCTGTGTGACTAGGCAGTTTTTTACCCGCGCTAATCCTCATCTTCCCATAAAATACACTCTTAGTTCGGGTGAGGAATAAGTTAACTACCGCAGTAAAGTGTTCAGAACAGTGCCTGGTACAAGGCAAGAGCTCTGTGGGTGTTCTTAATTGCTTGGGTCATAATCACCTTTCTAGGCATGGGGGTGACAGGAGGGCAGTGTGAGAGAATGGGCTCATCTGAACAGTATCCACAGGGCAGCCTCAGTATGCCAAAAGGTCATGGCACACCAATTTCCTCTAAAATGGTCACTAAGACCTGAGTCAAATTGAGACACTGGCCACAACCGTCATTCAGAGTCTGGTTTATTTTCACACATGCCTGGGAACAAATTTAACACCTGAGGTACAAATGAACATGCTCCTTAGTCCCCTTCTGAGTTTCTTTCAGAAGAAGCAGGACATGACTTCTATACTAAAATAAATACACTTTACATTGCAGAAGGTAATAAATAAATAAATAAATAAATAGCCTTAATTGGATAAAAATGAGAACATGATCACACAAAGCCAAATGAGAACTTCACATTTTAGAAATTAGATCACTAACAATTCATCTGATGCCACAGTAGAAAATGCAATGCTTCCAGTCCTGGACTGTGTAAGAAATGTCCCAGAGTCTGCAGATGCTCTGCTGTTTTCGACATCCTAAGCTCCTGTGATGAGACAGCTCAGTGGGAGCCTGATGCTGGCCTGAAGATCTGGTCTCATTGCTTCCCTTGAGTAGCAAAAAAATAATCAAGGATTTTCAGGTAGTACATCAGTTTGAGTAGCAAAAAAATAGTCAAGGACTTTCAGGTAGTACATCAGTTTCCTCCGGAAGTCATCCCAGTCCTTGACATAAATTTGGTTTACCTATGAGGAAACCAGGGAAATGGCATTAGGCAGGTCCAGGCTGTAGAGAAATGACCATGGCTGAGGGCACCACCTACAGGGCATTTGGGGGGTGAGCTTACCAGAGGTGTGGCCGTGGTCAGGGGAAGGCATTGCTGGAGACCCTGTGGAGGGAGACCAGAACAGATGGTCAGCGATTCCCCTGGAACAGGAGTAGGCCCTGCTACCCTCCTCTCCAGAGGCAGGACAGAGCCAAGGCATGAACCCGAAAAACCCTCACCAACTTCACACACCTGAAGATTTTTCTCAATTTCCAATTTTTTCTCTGTGAAATTCTTGACAGCTTTCAGGAATTCATCCAGGTTTGACCTCAGAAGGTCATATTTCTAAGGGGGCAAAGAATACATATAAGGGGAGATGGTTAGGGAGTGTCCTTCTCAAGGCCAGGCTGAACTCATCCCCACAGTTTTCCAAGCCCACTTTCTGAGGCATCCTTGGGTTACCTCCTTCTTGCCGCAGGTAGGTCCCTGAGCTGCCCCAAAGAGCACAGGCCTAGTGTGTTCGCACTCCCGACAGGGCCTGCTTCCCTAAGACCCAACCTCCCCGCCAACTCCACATGAGCTGTGCGAGGGGCCTGGGGAAAAAACATCTCCCCAAAGAATCTCTACAAAAGATGGGAGTTGGCCAGTGAAGCATTTGTAGCTAGGAGTCCAGATAACAAGGTTCAGGCCTTGACTGAATAAAGGCTCCTAGAAATCAGGAAGAAAGTTACAGAGACCCCAATGAGGAAATGGGTGCTATATGTGGACGATGAGTGCCCAACAGAAGGGAAGTACAAATGGTCGATAAATTCCACAAAGACTTCAACTTCTTGTTTGACACAAGACGTGTCTTACAAAGGGAGACATAACTATTGCAGCCAACTAGAACTATGAGCAGTAACTGTAAATGATAATGCCAGGGCTGATGGAAGGAAACATAAACCCATATTTTAAAGGGAAAGGAAGTAAGCAAACACATTCATGGCAGAAATTTTAGCCTGTCAGTCCAGAGTGTGCTCCCCAAAACTGTACTTAAAGCCCTTGGTATTCTTTACCTGGGCTGCCTTTTATAATTTAAATAATTTAATGAAAATTATAAAAATTTAATTATATAATTTAAAAAATTGTTTTAATTATTATAGCCACTGCTGAGACCACATTTTGAATACTATTAAGTGCCAGATGGTGTTATCCACATTGTGTCACCTAATTGTCATGACAACCTGGTGACATGAGGTGCTCTGTGGAATATAGGCATTGCTAAACCTATTTTACAGATGAGAAAACTGAGGCTCAGTAAGGTGGAATGACAGACTGAAGTCACCCAGGCAGGAAATAGATGGGGGTCCAGGTGTGTCCAAATGCAGGGCTGAGCTCTTACCTTCAGGCTCCGTTGGTACCCTGCGTGGATGGAGTTCTGTGGGGGCCGAGAGAGAACCCATGAGGCCTATTGGCCTGAGGCACTGCCGCCCCTCCCTGCCCCAAGCCAACCTTAACCTAGCTACTCACCTGTGAAGGCAAAGGTGGCTTGTTCAGGTGTTCCCTAATTTCTCTGAGCATGGAGTGGCAACTGTCCCACGGAATCTTTGAGGACGTCTCCTGAGCCTGGGAATCTTGTTCTCCAAGGCTGAGCAGCAGCAGGAGCAGATGCAGATGCAGGATGAGGAGGCTGCTCGGGTTTGGGCTGGCAGGCTGCATTCTGTGTTGTGCTGGTCCTTGGGATGGCTCTGAAGAATTGGCAACAACCTCCTGCCTTATATGTGGCAGTTGCCCACAACTCGGGGTGAAGCGGGGGCTTGAGGGTAGGTGTCGGAAGGATCTATATCTCGCATGGAATCTTCATAGAAAACCACAGGCTTATTATTCATTCATGACTTTCTAGTACTTGAGATCAGTGAAACAGGAGAAAACATCAATTAATGGACATTTCCTCTTCTTATCAAGGAGGATACGAGGTGGGCAGAGGGGAGACAGGTCAGAGGACCCCTCTGATGGGGGGTGGAGCAGCCTGACCCTGCTGTCAGGCAGGTCTGCTACCCAGTAGGATCTCATCTGCCATCTCCTGGACAGCCCCGACCGTCTGCTGCCCACCCTGCCTGGTGGTGGGTATACAGGGAAGACCCACTGGAACAGACAGGAGTTTGTCACACAGCTAACCATCCACATGTGAGCACACACAGTGAGAACTGTCCACATGAGAGCACACACTCTGAGAACTGTCCAGATGTGAGCACACACTCTGAGAAGCATCACATGTGAGCACACATTCTGAGAACCTTCCACATGTGAGCACACACTCTGAGAACCATCCACACGTGAGCACACACTCTGAGAACCTTCCACATGTGAGCACACACTCTGAGAACCTTCCACATGTGAGCACACACTCTGAGAAGCGTCCACATGTGAGCACACACTCTGAGAAGCGTCCACATGTGAGCACACACTCTGAGAAGCGTCCACATGTGAGCACACACTCTGAGAACTGTCCACACGTGAGCACACATTCTGAGAAGCACATCTCTTGACCCTCCCCAATGCTGATTTACTGGTATTCAAGCCACCAGTGGTTCACCCCAAGAGCTTTGGGGTGCTTCTTGGCACTTCATTCCTGCTTGGTGGCAGATGGCACTCAGGCACCAAGTGGGTATTCTTTCATTGGTCTGGCAGCAGCATGGCCTGGCCCTGCCCCACATTGTAGGATTTAGCCCTGCTGGAGGCCTGGCTTCAGCTTCTGGGCATTCTCTCTGGTAGCATGGAGAGCTAGGCTCAGCAACTTTGAGGATGCGTCCCTGGGAGTTGGAAGAGGGGGCTTGCCTGGGAGGTTTATCTCATAAGAGATGGGATTAGCATGGTCCAAGGAGTGAGGGCAAAGGAAGAGAGGAGAGAAAGGTGGGTCTCAGGATGCTGGGGCAGTGACTGATAGAGGCAGTTGTATCACAAGGGTCAGGAGCCCAGTCTGTACTAGAGCATGGGTTTGGTGGGTGCAGGTCAGTGGGCAGGGTTTGCAGAGGGAGGATGGGAGTAGGGACAATCCACAGACGAGTCTCCAAAGGGCCTGGGAAGCAGCAGCCGGACGGGAAGCAGGAAATCCAGGAGCATGGGTGTGGGGGGGCCCATTGGGCAGCCCCTAGAGAAGGGGTGGTCCCCCTGCCCTGTGGGGTATGTCAGGCAGGCACTGGCACAGGCCCAGGGCGGGGGGATTTGGTAAAAGGATGAATGTGTTGGGGGTGTGGGAGAGAATTCTTCAAGATGACTTCAAGGCCTGGGGTAGGAGGAAGAAGAGAGGCAGAATGGAAACACCAGGGTTTGGGCTAGGTCTGGTGTGATGTGATCAGTGTGGGGAGATGGAGGATAGCAGCTTATGCTGAAGCAGGGGATTTGGGTGTTTTGGACTTCTGAACAGAAGCAGATTGGGTTAAGACAAGGACCAGGATGTGGCTTCAGGGGAGGCAGGGGAGGCAGTGAAGAAGCTGTGACTCCAGCTGTGCTATGCGAATAATGCCCATGGCCAATATACACTTCTGGCTCAGCCATGGCCAGGCCCTAGACCAGGGGAAGTCCTGGGATCTGGACCCAGAGCATTCTCAAAAACCAAGTGGAGTCCTTTTTTTTTTTTTTTTTTTTTTAATTTTTTAATTTTTTTTTAAATTTTATTTATCATTATTTTCTCTTGCCTCAGCCTCCTGAGTAGCTGGGACTACAGGCACCTGCCATAACACCCGATTATTTTTGGTTGCAGTTTGACTGGGGCTGGCTTTGAACCTGCCACCCTCGGTATATGCGGCCAGTACCCTACTCACTGAGCCATTGGCGTTGACCCCAAGTGGAGTCTTAAAGGCATAATTCAAATAATGCCACCCATGGGAGCCTTAGGAGCAACTTGGATACTCAGGAGGCAGAATTCCCTGATCAAACTTAGGTAGCTCTTGATGTGCACAGCCAACATGAGTAAAACAGACATGGTCCCTCCCTGAGATGGTCATGCTTTGGGTAGACAGCTAAAGCTTTGCTACCCCCATGTAGTCCTCAGACCTGCAGGGTCAGCACCATCTGAGAGTTAGTTACAAGTGCCGGCCCCAAGGCTCCACACCAGACATTCTGAATCAGAAGTTGGGGAAAGGGGTAAGGGAGGGGAGGGGAGCGGCGAGGTTGCGGTGGAGGGAGGGTAATTGGTGGGGCCACACCTACGGTGCATCTTAGAAGAGTACAGGCGAACCTTACTAAATGCAGAATACAAATGTCTTCATACAATAACTAAGAAAATGCCATGAAGGCTATGTTAATCAGTTTGATGAAAATAGTTCAGATTGTATATGAAACCAGCACACTGTACCCCTTGATTGCACTAATGTACACAGCTATGATTTAATAATAAAAACAATAATAATAAAAAGAAAAAGTTTTTGAGATTATCTGACAAGTACTGCCATTACTGACATTCATTTTAAAAAAAGTAGGTCCAGCTTTATGAATGATCCCCAAAATGAAACTTTTGGACATTATGTTTATGTCATGTCAAATTTATAATAATCAAAGGAATTAATCTTAAAGAAAGAAAAAAGAGAAAACAAGCCTTCCATCTGCCATCATTTTTGACAGTTCTCTACAAGAGCAGAAAAGATAAGCTTAGTAAATAATCTTCAAACACAAAAGCAAGAAAAAGAGGAATATCACAACATCTACTAAGAAACTAATTTCTCCAGGAAACACACACGAAGTTATAGGTGCAAACTTGGAACATACCTGCCAGACAAAATTGGGATCAAAATTAAAACTTGGAGCTGCCTGCAAGAAGATAAATCACAAATAATTTTATTCACTTTTCTTCCTTTTATTTTCATTCAGATGACTGACTCAACATACTGGCAATAGATGTGACGTCTGCAGAGAACTGTCCCCCACTTGATGCAGGCAGATGGCCTTCCCCAACGCTTGTCCCATGGAGACATATTCTCACAACTCTAAAAGTCCAGTGGGCTACTTAGAGACTTTCCGGAATTACTGAATTGCGATTCTTAAATGGTGCTTGCAGTTAAGACTGCACAGACTTTCATGTCAATCCCTTTCCTGAGCTGGTGCAAAGTGGATGTGGGGGTGATCGGGGGTCTGAAGTATACTCTCCACTTCTCTCTGAAGAAAACGTGGGTAACTTCTGTGCCATAACTCATGTCATCTTCCTGAAACTATAGAGTAAATTCACTCTACGAAAGCTCTTTTTAACTTTAAATTTTATCAACGCATTAGATGACATTAATGTTTACCCAAAGCTAGGACACAAAAGCATCTCAAGTTCCACTCACCAGGCTTTAAGGGTCAGTTCTAATTAGTGGTCAACTCTAAAGCTTGTACAATATGGGTTTCCAACATTCCCTCCAATTTCACAGGGGTGTAATGTACAAAATTGGATGAGATCACAGTGTCCATCATGAGCTACACACATGGCCAAGGAGATGACCCTCCACCAGCTGCCTTCATAATTCAATTTAGGTATGCTGGCTATAGATGCTAATGGGCCCCAGACTTCTCTGCTGACAAAACAGAAGGCAGTGATTCTGTAAATTAACAACTATCCAAAAAGACAACAGAAAATCTCCAGGTCTAGTTCCTTGACAAATATATGGATCTTCATTTGTCCTAAAAATACATTTTTATACTACAAATCAGCACCACTGGCATCCACAAAAGAAAAGGAAGTCTAGGTTCAATTTAGGATATAAATTTTCCCTAAAAATCATGTTTTTATGCCTTACCATGTACATAGCCTAAATGAATGTTATAATTTATAATTTTTTGCTTTGTAATAAAACATGCAGAAACAGAAAACTAGAAACAAACAGATTTCTACTTTAAAAAGTGACAAAAGAGCAACCAGCTGTCTTTGTACAAAGGAAAATATCCACCACATTAGGAGAGATGTCTGTCCTGGTTTTCCTGGTTTCTCCAAAGGTTTTGGGAGCTCAGTCTTTCTTTTGTATATTTTAAATTACAATTTGGAAATTTAATAAACATAATCCTCTTCTCCATTACTATTTGTGCTAGGTACTAGGAAGATGGGTGGGGAGGTGGGTGTATGAGGGATTAAGCCACCCTTTTCAAAAAAAAAAAATTAGTCTTTTATTCTTTCATCTTTTCCTTTTTCCTCTCCCCCCCCCTTTTTAAAAAAAGCCTAAACCAAGTTTCAAGTTTGATTACCATATGAAGTGAGGATAAAATTTCAATTATGAACCACTACTCCCCAAGTGTGAAATATTAAATTTCTTTTTAAAATAAGTTAAAGTTACATAAATTCAAAGCAATTAATGAACCAGGATTAACCATTAGTTTTTAATCCTATTGGCATTTGGTTCCATCAATGACATTTTTCAAAGCAATGTGCTGCAAATACATTCTGAGTGCCTTGAGTCATGCAACCTCACTTAAGAGACACAGAGTTTGAAAGCAAATGTTCTATTATTTCCACCAAAGTCCACTTGGATGAAGACGTTGTCACTGACTAGGAAAAAAAATCCCAAGTCAGAATTGTACATGCCAAGAATTCAACAGCTATTAGTTTCTTTTTCCCCAGGACTTGGGAATTTCTTGGCAAACAATTCAAAATCATGTGCTGCTAGAGAGACAGAAAAAAATCATTATCCCATCAACGAGCTTCAGAATTCTCTTATAGACCCATGGTGACCAGCAAACTCTCTGAGTTATTAAACTCACATGTAGAATTTTCAGTTTGCAAACATCTTTATTATGAATTTTTTTTCTTAGTGGAACAATTTAACTCAAAAATTATTCTTGAGATAAATACTTTAGTATTTGCTTCTTTCTGGCAAAAAAACTGAAAGTACAAAGACTTCGATATCTAGATATTACCTAAGCACCTGAGTTTTCTTTATGTCTATTTCTTAATCATAGATCATGGCTTGGCCATCCTCATTTATTTCATTATTCCTTACATGCCCTTAATCCACCCAGAAGGATTTTTATATTCTTTTACATAATATATCTCTATGCCTCCACAGCTAATAAGACTACTTTGTGAGTATTTAGAAAAGTATTATTACTTCCACACTTGGTTAAGAGAAAATATTGGGGTCACAAGAAAGAATTACTTTCTGAAAAATAATTTTTTAAAAAAAAAATTGCTGATAGCATAATGTTAATTATTTACTGACACTACTGCATGTAAAATAACTTCCTTTTGCCAGATTCTAGTTTTTCAAAGGTGTCTCTTTATTGTAATATGAAGGGGTGGAGGACAGAATTATTCGAGCTTTAGAAATTCACTTTTTAGAACACACACAAAATGTCCCTTAGGGTTAAAAGCATTGCCATGCTCTGGAAATGAACCCAGCTCCTTTCAGCCAATGGATACTTGAGATCTTTACTCTTTTGCCCAGAAAAGGCATCCTAATTAAAGGGCCAATAAATTAAACATGCCCAGGAAGGCAAAAAGACCCAGAAGCAAAGCACTCGGCAGGGTGCCTAGAGAAAAACACAAGGTTCATTTCGCATGTTTATGTTAGGCACCGCCAAGTCCGAACAAACTCCCCAGACACAGATGTTTCTGACAAAAGTATTCAGCTCCTACCTTCATTTCAATGACAGTCTGGAGAGCCTTCGTCTTGGCTGGCTCCGGCTGAAGTTGGCTTCTCCGGTGCAATTCCTGGGGAGGAACACGATAGAAATAAGCCTGACGGTTCATCCTTCTGTTACAACATGACCTTTACACAGGTACCACACAGCCCAGGGGGTGCAGATTCCCTGCGCTCAGATATAAACAAGCCACAGGTGCCTCTTCCCCCACACTCTGTAGCATCCCTCCTGCCTGGAGCCTGCCTGCTTTCCGGTGAAAAGCTCCTGGCACATGCGCTATTTCTGAAACTTCCATCAATAATTAATGTCAACTGTGACAAAGCCAGCAAGTAATCATAGTCCAAATACTGTTCAACACTGGGGCTGATGCCCAGCCATCAAATCAGAATTTACTAAATTATATTACTCTGTGCTCCCAGCACAAACACGGCAAGGAAACAGAGGACAGAAAATGACTAACGTGGTTGCAAATCAGCTGCACGCATGGCATTTTGCTACCGAGGTAGGTTTGAAATGAGCAATTTAAAATCTTTTTGGTATAACAGTGTCACTTTCTGGAGTGATCTGATGAAACCTTGTGAATCTCTTGCTTCCAAATTTACAGTTTCAGTCCTTATTCAAAAGCACATCTGTGGTTGATATATTTATACATCATGATGCTAAGAAATTAAAATTGGAACTAATATCAACAACATTAAAGGAGAGAAAAAATGGTTAAAGCCAGATATGGGCCCAAGAACTCCTGAAATAATGACGAACATTTCTCTTGGTAAAAAGCAAACAATGTAATTAGAAAATTTAAGCGTGAAGGCTCATTTCCTACATGTTTCCCCTAAAAAGAATGGTTCTGTCAAGACTTTTAAAAGTTGTCTTAGCAGAAGAGAAGAGATAAAAGATAAGGTAGTTTGTTCAGTTCATGCTTTGATTTTCTTAATAATTTTACTAATAGTTTGGCGAGAGTAGACAATGGCAGGAGTAAACAAAGGTACTCACACATGTCCTTGCTGCTTATATGGGTCACCTATGGGATATCGATACTTATTTCTGCTTCCAGAAAAAACAATTTAGACTCAATATGGGATATTTCTTTTAGACCCATTGGACCACAAACATTTAAATTTAAAAAAAGAAAGAGGTGGGTGGCGCCTGTGGCTCAAACAAGTAGGGCGCCGGCCCCATATGCTGGAGGTGGTGGGTTCAAACCCAGCCCTGGCCAAAAACTGCAGAGAAAAAAAAAAAAAGAAAGAAAGAAAGAGGTAAGAAAGAGGAACCAATGTAATTTCTACCTTTTTCCAAGTAAGGGCATTTAAAATTAACTCTACCCCACCCCTACCATCTATTATCACTTCCATTCCATAAAGATATGACATATTAATGTAAAAATCCACCATGGCCAGGTTAAGCCTACTAAAGTGGCATCATTGAATGCAGACTTGGGAAGACAGGCACAATAGTATCTCCACTGTAGAGTATTTTCCAACATCTGTACACAATATACATAATAACTTCAAGATCCCAGGTCAATGATTTTCAACCAGTGTGTTGTGAGAGTATCTTAAGTGTACTTTGAAAATTTTTAGCAATCATTATTTAAATTATTTTTGAAAAAAGTTAAAGGATAGTTAGTATATTCTTCTCTTTGTTCTTTTTTTGAATCAACGTAACAGAATTATGCTGTGGAAGTTTAACTATAGGTTCAAGTGTGCAGTGAGATAAAAATGGTTGAAAAACACTGTCCTAGGTGATAGTAAAATGTAGTAAAAATTATGAAATTCTGAGTTTTTAATATAATTTATTTCATGTGAATTTGAATATTTAATTTATAATAGTTTTAGCAGTTTCCAAGATTTGGCTTTCATGAGTTAGTACAATCCACTTCCAGCTCACCATTGGGTGGATCCCATTAGGACTTCAACCTCCTAAAAAAAAAAAAAAAAAAAAAAAATCTTTTCGGCTAGAGACACCATCTTCCAGTAATTCACCAAAATGACAAACACAAAGGGAAAGAGAAGAGGCACCCGTTACATGTTCTCTAGGCCTTTTAGAAAGCATGGAGTTGTTCCTTTGGCCACATATATGCGAATCTACAAGAAAGGTGATATTGTAGACATCAAGGGAATGGGTACTGTTCAAAAAGGCATGCCACACAAATGCTACCATGGCAAAACTGGAACAGTCTACAATGTTACCCAGCATGCTGTTGGCATTGTTGTAAACAAACAAGTTAAGGGCAAGATTCTTGCCAAGAGGATTAATGTTCATATTGAGCATATTAAGCACTCTAAGAGCCGAGATAGCTTCCTGAAATGTTTGAAGGAAAATGATCAGGAAAAGAAGGAGCCAAAGAGTACCTGAGTTCAACTGAAGCACCAGCCTGCTCCACCCAGAGAAGCCCACTTTGTGAGAACCAACAGAAAGGAGCCCGAGCTCCTGGAACCCATTCCCTGTGAATTCATGGCATAATAAGCATATAACATAGCACACAGGAGTACCAGTGGACCCATGTTTTTAGGTGCAAGAACCTATTTATTCCCCATGAGCTCATGGCATAATAGGTGTACAGCATAGCACATAGGATAAACAACAGACCCCATGTAACAGTGATACAAGGTGCTGGAACCTATTTCCCATGAATTCAAAAGTCAATCAACGATTTGTCACATTCAATGACAAGGTGCCTCCCTGAGCTACTGGAACCTCTTCCCTATGAGTTCATGGCATGGTAGATAAAAATAATAGCCTACTGCTACTGTAAAAATCTTTCTTGTTCATTCACTAAAAGTGTGATTTTTTTCCCCCAAAGAAGCATTAAAGCAAATTTTAATGTGTCTTAAAAAAAAAAAAAAAAAGGAAAAAAGCTTCTTAGATGAGAAAAGAGAAAGTAAGGCACTTGTCAGAGTAGCTCTATAGCAAGTGGTAGAAGAAATACGTTTATACAATACACATGTCACCAACTGGGATACTAGGTGGCATCAAAATCAATTTTAAATAAAAAAAAGCCAAAAATTAAATACATGATAATTTCACACTACACTGGTACTAGAATAAAAATAATAAAATAGGGTGGCGCCTGTGGCTCAAAGGAGTAGGGCACCAGCCCCATATACTGGAAGTGATGGGTTCAAACCTGGCCCCAGCCAAAAACTGCAAACATAAATAAATAAATAAAATAAAATAAGTAAATAAATGAATAAAACAAATACATAAAAAATAATAATAAAATAATTTGAAGAGAGAGGTTAAGCTTGTATAAAACAAGGAAATCCTGGTGCTGGAATAAAAATAATAAAATAATTTGAAGAGAGAGGTTAAGCTTGTATAAAACAAGGAAAAATAATCAGAAACAACTAAGCAACATAGTGAAAATAAAAACCATAGGGTAAAGGCATATGCTGTTGTAATTTCTGCCAAACACAAAACATTGTTAAGGGTAAACGTGCAATAAAAAGGCTAAATTTTTAGCAAATAGTTCTTCAAAAATGGAAACAGTGTTCTCTTTGCTATAATCACACAAATTCTATTGTAATGCAAACCAGCTCAAAATCCAGATTGGGTCCTTCCCCTTTGTGTCACTCCTTTAAAAATAAAATAAAATCTCTAATTACCCAGGAATTGTAGTTTTCTTAACTACACTATTTTTAAATCCTGAATTTATACTTTCTGAGGATCAACTTAATTCTGAAGACGCTGGATAAATGAGTATTGTAATCTGTATTCTGACTACATGGACTATCTGAAAGTCCCATCTCAGATACTTCATGCAACTCTAAGATTTGGGATTCTTAACATACTCACTCTGTTTGTGGCACAGAGGACCAGTTGTCAAATGAAAAGTTGCACTCCTTTTTCACAGCATAGAGTTGTTGCTAGGAAGTCCAAAAATCACGATTCTTGTGCCTAATGGGGCCATGAAACTTATTTCTGGCCAGCAGAATATGGTTAGAAATGAGAAACTCGACTTCCATAGAAACTTCCTCCTAGTGCTCAGCTCTCCACTTTTCCTATCTTCTGGCTAGAAGGGGAGGATTCCAGGATTCAAAAAGATGGAAAAGCCTCCAGATAAAAGAAACCTGCATTCCTGAAACACCATTTGAAAAGGTTGCTGAGCACCTACATTGGATGGTGGTATGAATGAAAATAAGCTATTACAGTAAACCTATGAGCTTTCAGGCTTCATCTGTAACTATCCTGGCTCTCTCAGCTTTAACTACTATGATGGCTGCAAGGAAAAATACCTTATTAGTCTTGCAAAGTGACTGCTTGCCAAATTTTTCTAAACAGGCAGTAAGATAAGTTAGTGGTGGGATGCTTAGACTACAACTGAGAGATGCACTAATCTTAAACAACTAATGAATTTCCCCAGGGGCATTTAGGATTTTCCCATATAAGTATGAATGAGCATGAGACTTAACTTATTCTGATAGTTTTTAAATGACAGTATTAAATCATCAAGTACAATCCTACTTAAACTTTTCTGAGTCACAAATCTCTATAAAAATCAAGTGGAGACCAGGCACAGTGGCTCATGCCTGTAATCCTAGCACTCTGGGAGGCCAAAGGTTCCCTGAGCTCAGGAGTTCAAGAGCAGCCTAAGCTAGAGCAAGACCCTGTCTCTCCTAAAAACAGAAAAATTAGCTGGGCATGGTGGCACCATACCTGTAGTCCCAGCTGCTCAGGAGGCTAAGGCAAGAGGATTGCTCATGCCCAAGAGATTGAGGTTGCTGTGAGCTAAGATACCATAGCACTTTAGCCTGGGGCAAAAGAGTGAGACTCTCAAAAAAAAAAAAAAAATCAACTGGAAGATGTGTATTCTCTCCAGAAATGGTCACAAAAACATATGCCTACAAAATGGTGTACATTAGTTCAGCTGGTTCACAGGGCATGGTTTGGCAGCCCAAAAGTTTACATCTGAACCAGACTTGGGCTAAGAACTACTTATTAAGAAGAAATAGTACTGTAGTAGGGGTCAGAAGTCAGGAGCCTATAGTCCCAGCCTGAGACCTTGTGCACACCCTTTCCTTTCTCTGATTGCAGAATAAGGAGTTTTATGAGTAGGTTTCTAATGTCCTTCCAGTTCTGAGAATATGCAGACAGGTAGCTGAATCCTACATGCTGGTCTCTGGCTAGTATTTCTAGTCACACTCATTCTCACTTGTAGAAGCAAAATAAAAAATAAGAGAAGAGGGCAGCGCCTGTGGCTCAAAGGAGTAGGGCACTGGCCCCATATGCCAGAGGTGGTGGGTTCAAACCCAGCCCCTGCCAAAAACTGCAAAAAAAAAAAAAAAGTGAGACTCTGTCTCTACTAAAAAAAATAAGAGAAGAAAATTGGCAGCATCACAAAATTTAATATCTCACTATGACATAGATCTCCAAGTTACATCCTATAATTTCATGACTAGGTTGGACTGAGTTGGTCTAAAACTATCAGCCCCTTCATGGAAATATACCAAGAACCTAGAATGTTGAGCACGAAATCTCAAGTGGTTCAATAGAATGATAAATTTTGGCAGTTAATGAGAGTCTGGAGTCTAGTGAGTTTAATCTGGATGGATGCTAACTTCCAAGATGAACCTTGAAGAATAATGCTTACACACACCACATGCTTTCTTAGTAGGAAAACAAAAACAATCCTTTAATACTTAACTTTCTTTTCAAAAGTAATTACTATTTTTTTTATCTGGCTATTGTTCTGGAAATCTGCTGTATAACAAACCACCCCAAATTTTACGTTATCAATCCACCAACATTTTATTATAATTATGAAGTCTAGGTCAGAAAGTCATAGAAGATAGAGTAGAGATGGCTTGCCTCTATAGTGTAATGGTCAGAGGCTGTAGCAAGTGAATGGAGCCAACCCCAAGGTGAATTCTTCACCCATAAGTCTGGTGTCTTGGCTGGAAAATTACTTGAGGATTATGCTTAGCTGGAACTGTCAATCTGAACATCTATTTGGGCCTCTCTATGCAGCTTGGGCTTCCTTTCTACATGGCAGCCTCAGGGTAATCCACCTTCTTATATTTAAGTGTAAAGATTCCAAGAGCAAGAATTCTAGCAAATAAGCAAGAGGCTACATGGCCTTTTGTTACCTAACCTTGAAAGTGTCATAGCATTACTTTTGCCATGCTCTATTTATTAAAGTAGTCACAAGCCTGCTCAGCTCCCAGGGAGGAGAGCAAAGGAATCTGAACCATTGTCTTAAAATTGACACTCTAATGGAGCAAAAGCAATTGGAGAAACCAACAGGAAAGTAACACTGTAATCTCAAATGTCAACTCACGTAAGTCTTAAAATATTACAGATGCATATATTCAAATAATAATTTGATAGAATAGAAAGGGGTTAGAATAGAAAAAATATAGTAGTGAACCAAAACAGACCAATATCTTAAGCCCTTATAAGTTTTGTCTTCCAGATTCCAATGGAAAGAAAAGCAAAATAATTATAAAAGGTGACTAAGCTAATTTGTTTTAAATGTTATAAAGTAAAATAAGTCAGAAAGGTAGAACAGGACCTATGAGGGAGGAGCTAATCAATTGCAAATTTAAGTAGGGTAGTCAGGGAAAGTTTTATGGCAAGGTGACATTTGAGTAAAAATCTAAAGGGAATTTGAGGCCACGAATTGGAGATTGCTGTGAGCTGTGATGCCACAGTACTCCATCCAGGGTGACAGCTTGAGGCTCTGTCTCAAAACAATAAATAAATAAATAAATACCAGTGTTGTTTCCAAGATAATTAGAATACATAAAATCTAATAGTTTTATAAAAATATTTAGTTGCACTTATAACTTTGACTTAAAATAAATAAAAGTAAATTGTGTAGCCAAAATTGTGTACTCCTATAATATTGTGAAATAAAAGTTTCTTACTGCAATAATATATTTTTTAGTGATTAAAAACTGTCCTAATCCTTCTAAAAATGTCTTTAAAATGCAAATAATTTTTTCTAAAAATAAATAACCTTTGAAACATTAAAAGAAAATCCATTTAAGGTAATCACCCAAACATAATCAAACCCTGGTCTACCCTCACTCCAACCTCCCGAGTTTGCCTTCTCACTCCCCTCACCCTTTTCACCTGGGACTCAGCTAACACCATCAGGATCGTGTTTGTACTTTTAGTGAAAGCAGACATGATTATCATTTTATATTTGTTGTGATGCAGGAGAAACAGAAAAATTACAATGTCACTTGTCTTTCATTTTGGAAAGAACAAAAAACCCAAGATGTTAATGGGCTGATTGTGCAAGAGATTTCAGGTTCCTTTACCAGACTTGACAATTAGAATAATCTCATTTTGGGGAAATACCCTTGCAATAAGAGAGCTAGTCTAGTGAATATAATTTTGGCTACAGCTTCTGAATAAGTTAAACTGACTCCTTAACTGAAAATTTGAAGAGCTTTTACTCACATCATCCAAAACTATTTGAAACCAGACCCATCCCCATATATTTTAGAAGGAAAAATAATGTTACTCCATTTTTAAAATTTCAATTAATTCCAATTCCAAATCTTATCATAAACAAGCATAATA
>CAUYRH010139384.1:0-21551 GCA_963574655.1 Perodicticus potto | reverse complement strand
CATCACAGCTCACAGCAACCTCCAATTCCTGGGCTCAAGCGAGTCTCCTGCCTCCGCCCCCCAAGTAGCTGGGACTACAGGCGCCCGCCACAACGCCCGGCCATTTTTTGGTTGCAGCCGTCATTGTTGTTTGGCGGCCCGGCCTGGATTCGAACCCGCCAGCTCAGGTGTACGTGGCTGGTGCCTTAGCCCGTTGAGCCACAGGTGCCGAGCCATTCCCGTTCCATGTTGACCCAAATCCTACCAGAGCAGAGAGGTCTTCAAGGTCCAGTTGAACACAGCCTCCTTCTGAAGCCCCTGTCACCATTCTCAGCCAGTGACCTCTGCTGTGGCCCGCCCCATCCCTACTCGTTTAGCAATGAATTACAAAGTTCTTTACACAGTTAACTTTCCTCAGGTATTCTCTTTTCTAATCATTGCTGTATTTCTCGAGGAAACAGAACTTCACACGGCTCTATGAACCCTTATTTCTTTCCTACTTTGCACTCCCCAGTTTCTCAAAGTTTATACCCACTGCCTCACCAAACTTTCTGCCAATTGGTATTTGCTCCATGAAAATTAGTCTTTCTTTTTTTTTTGAGACAGAGTCTTACTATGTCCCCCTTGATAGAGTGTCGTGGCATCACAGCTCATAGCAACCTCAAACTCTTGGGCTTTAGTGATTCTTTTGCCTCAGCCTCCCAAGTAGCTGGGACTACACAACATTCAGCTATTTTTGTTGTTGTTATTGTTATTGTGTTTTAGTAGGCCTGGACTGGTTTTGAACTCGCCAGCTCCAGTGTATGTGGCTGGTGCCCTAACCACTGAGGTACAGGCACCAAGCCGACAAAAATTAGTCTCTTAAACCTTCTCCTGACTTCTTTTTCTTCAAACCTGTTCCTTTGCTCCATTCTCCCAGGCCTTCTCTCCTGCTTTAAACCACTCACCCTGAATCCTGCCTTCTGCTTTCTATATGAACAAAACTGCTTATGAGAAATGAACATGTTTACAGGCTACTAGAAAAGAGTCAGTAGAGAAAGATTGAAAAAATGAAAAAAAGAGGGAATGGACTTCAGAGCATGCAGAGAAGAAGGGGCTTTGGAGAGGAGCAATACCCACTCTTCTTCCTCTAAGAACTGGCAAGAGGAAGAGAAGATGAGTATGAATACAGAGAAAATCAGTGGGGACAGAGGCAGGTGTGCTCGAGATCGCCTGCTGCCACCTTACCTGTTGGTGTCTCTGGCTACATCTTCGTAGACACTCTGCACCCCGATCTCCAACCTTGTGCAGCCATAGGTCAGCATGTCACTTAGATGGCGCTTCATGCAGTAATCTGGCCTGGTCTCAATAGTAATCCCGATGCATTTTGTGAGGCTTCTCTCGGAATACCTGCAGAACAAATCTAAAAATAACAAACCTGCTCCCTCTGCTCCCTTTCGAGGGACTGCCTTCTCTCTCCCTTTCAAGGGACTGCCTTCTCTCAGCTCTCCCAATATGAGACCGTGGTTCAGAGAGCAGAATCTAGAGCCAGACTGTCTGAGTTCAAATCCTAGTCTTGCTACTTCCTAACCATATAAATGGCGATGCTATTGATCTCCCTGTGCTTCAGTTTCTTGATCTGCAAAATCATTAACAATAGTACCTACAGCTCACAGGACTGACGAGATTGAACTAGCACACGGTAATATCATTATCATTATTATTCTCCAGCAGTATGCTGCAACCATAATATCCTTGAAAGCGGTGATTTCAACTGTGAAAATCTATTTTTCAATTCCTAGCAACCATTTTTCACATAAATGAAACCATCTGCATTATGTATTTTCTACTCCATACTTTAGAGTCATTTTAAATAGAAGAAAAAAGGAAGGGGGAGGGGATATATAATGATCATAGGAATAATTCAGATGAAAGGTCTTCTATGTAACACAAAATTCTTTCTGCCAAGCCTATTAGTCTTAGCAAAGATTTACAAAATTAGGAATCATTTTGCCTTTCACAAAAGCCAGATATCAGAATCCTGAGTGAGTACCACTTTAGATTCAAGCTCTTTGTGTTAATGGCCTTAATGCTGGCCAAAGGTCAGTGAAATAAAGATCAACTTGCTTATGAGCTGGTGATGTAAGGATACAGGAACTCACAGAGGTCATTGCAGGCCAAATTTGTGCCATATGCCCTACCAATATTGAATCTCCTACCAGCTCTATGAAGTGTGTCCTGTTATTCCCATTTTATAGATGATAAAACTGAAGTTCAAAGGGAATAAACAGCTTGCCCAAGGATATAGAGCTAATAAAGTCCAAGTCAGGATTTGAAGGTGGGCTACCTGACATTAAATCCTTACTCTATATTTCATTTACCATGATGCTTAGACAACCCAGCCTGGGACATGAGACGCCAATCCTTTCAACATCTCCAAATTCTTTTTTTTTGTTTTAACTGAGACAGAGCCTCAAGCTGTCACCCTGGATAGAGTGCTATAGTATCACAGCTCACAGCAACCTCCAATTCCTGGGCTCAAGCGAGTCTCTTGCTTCCGCCTCCCAAGTAGGCGCCTGCCACAACGCCCAGCCATTTTTTGGTTGCAGCCGTCATTGTTGTTTGGCGGCCCGGGCTGGATTCGAACCCACCAGCTCAGGTGTACGTGGCTGGCACCTTAGCCGGCTGAGCCACAGGCGCCGAGCCAACATCTCCAAATTCTTAAAACCCAACCGTTCTTCCAAGTGCATCCTTCCACAACGGTTTTAATTCTTTCAGAAGGGTGAGGGAAGCCTTTCCTGCCTTTTATTTCCTTATTTCCAAAAAAGTTGGTAGCACTTTCTTAAAAAGTAAAAATCATAACATTTCTATAATTTTATTAACTACTCCATTCATTCCTTCATTCTTAATTATCAATAAAAACTGACTTAATGTTAATAATTACTAAAAAAGTTAAGAATCACTGAGCTCAAAACTTTTTTGTCTATTTATTTCAATATTCCATGAAACTTTAGATGGGATTACCAGAGGCAAAAAGACCAAAGGTAAATAACCAGTTCAAAATTACTAAAAGACAGAAAATGGGCTCAGACCTTATCAAATCTTGTCTAAGGCAGGGTATGAAATCATTCGGCTTCTCTGAAACAACAGAATCAACAGGTCCCTGCCTTTCACGTAAGTGGGGCCAAGGCACACAGTAACAGGAAGGACCCAGTGCCAAGGGTGAGTACATCAGTTACTGGGTGTGAGGGAAGCAGTTTTTTAAATTAAAACAAATATTCTTATATTTTGAAAGCAAACCGTACAAAAATCCAAAAAAATAGAAGGCAAAAAGCACTAAATGAGTATATCTTTTAAAACAAAATGAGAACATTCCAGAATCAGGCATTTCAAAATTGCATCATAAACCCTCTTATTAATTGATATATTTTTAAAAGCCTGAAGTATCTCTCAAAAGTGATGCCATTAAGTTAGCAAGCCTGGCGGCATAACAGGAGCTTACATCACTGGGAAAAACTCGAGGGCAGGCAATTGCACAAATGGGAATTTGTACAGAGCGAAGAGAAAATTTACTAGCTAATCTTTCTATAGCACAAATCATCAAGGGTCTCCCCCAAGGACATATAAAGGACTCTGCTGCAAGAATGATAAGGTCTCTTTATAAGTAGTCAGAATATAGACCAGGACAGAGAGGCAAACCTTATTTTCAAATTATAATTTAACTCCATTTCAAAGACGTCTTTTTTCTGGGGGCAAAAGCTACTACTTTTTGCAGAAACAGAAATGGAGGAAGAAAAACTCAGGTTTTGAAAAGCCAGTCACTCAGATTTATAAAAGGCTTTACCATTTTCTTCTGTTCATAATTGTATATTTTCATTTGAATAGCAATTAAGCAGAAATTCATAACAAATTTGAACAAAGAAGCAAGCCGGAATATAAGGTCATTTTCCCCATAAGCTTACTGCATTTTTACTAGGGTTTTTTTTAACTAGGATTTTTTTGATAATGCTATATGTATTCCTACATCTCACTAAACCTGCCTCTTCATTTCACAAGATGTAAACACATCAATATAACTGTTCTTTATGCAAATACGTACCCTCAGGCTTTCAACTAATCTGAGCAGACCTCTTGGATCTGTATCATGTACATAGCCATTCAAGAGTGTCCTTCTCCTTCAGTATCTCGTTCACCTCTCACACCTTCTGGGGCCCAGACTTCTGACGTTCTTGGTGCACAGGAACTGTACCAACTTCTAAGAGACAAAGCTAGGACTTGCTCACAGGGGTCTTTTGATTTCCATTTCAATTACAAAGGTTCATCTTAAGCTGATATAGCCCACTAATACAGGTTGTATTGAATGCTCCACTGTTTTGTATGCCACAGTAGTGGCACCAACTATAAAAGGTGCTCATGTTTTCCATGAGGCATAACTTGAGTCAATAATTTAAGTTGACAGAATTTTTTTTACAGCTAAGGGGTAGAGAGCAGGGGTAAAGAGAAACGGGACGATAATCTGGGGATTTAAAAGATAACAAAATCTAAATGTTACCTCGCCTTCCAAACACAGCTTAAATACATATCTTCTCTACCCAGAGGCCCTCAGTAAGAACACGGTCCTCCCATCCCCAAAGCACCTTGCCCACACTCCTAGCAGTTGGCGTGGCTCAATAATCAACTGTTAATTCTCTCCATCTATTTTATTGACTTAATACAATCTCAAATCCATTATACTTTTTTACAGGAACTGGCCAGATGACTCTCAATTTTACATAGAAATGGAAAGGGCCTACAGTATCTAAAGTGTTCTTGAAAAACAAAGTAAGAAGACTTACATTATTTGACTTCAAGATACACTAAAAAGGGGGGTGCCTGTAGCTCAGTGAGTAGGATGCCAGCTACACACACCGAGGCTGGCAGGTTTAAACCTGGCCTGGGCCAGCTAAAACAACAAGACAACTGCAACAAAAAAAAATAGCCAGGCGTTGTGGCGGGTGCCTGTAATCCTAGCTACTTGAGAGGCTGAGGCAAATTGCTTAATGCCATGGCACTCTACCTAGGGCAACAGCTTGAGACTGTCTCAAAAAAAAAACAAAACACTTTTATTTAGTATACATATATTTTTTATATGTACCAAAAAATTAAAAACTAAAAAGTTAAGGTAATCAAAACAGTGTAGTTCTGTCATAAAGACTAAAAGACAGTCCTATGAAAGATAGCCCCCCATTCACAGAGTCTTTTGATTTTTTTCTGTCCATTATGAATACCAAGTTTCAGGTATTCTGTTTATACCAGTTCCACACTCACAGAGTCTTTTGATTTTTAACAGAGACATGATATAATCCAAATGAGCAAAGGAACTTTTTAAAGAAATGATACTAAAACAAGTAGATACTCAGATGGGGAAAAAAGAAATCTTGATTCCCACCTCATGCTGTGCATGAAAATTTAATTGAAGACCGATCATAAACCTAAGTATGAAAGCTCAGACTACAGTTAGAAGAAAACTCAGGAGAATATCCCTGAGCCTCAGGGATGTGCGGTGGTTTATTAGAGACAATACACAAAGCAATAACCATGAAATCGCAAGACTAGACTTTATCAATATTAAAAACTTCTGCTCCAAGATATCATTATATCATTAATATAATGAATAGTGAAGCCACGGACTGGGTTTTCTTATTTGCAAAATACAGATCCAACAAAGGATATATAGCAACTGGATAAAAAGTGGGCAAAAGATTTCAATAGACATTTCACAAAGGAAATATATTCTAATAGCATAAGCATATACTGAAGTGCTTAACATCATTAGTCATCAGGGAAACACGAATTAAAAGCACAATGATATACCATTACACACCCACCAGGATGGCTAAAATTAAAAAGACTGACAACACCATATGTCAGTGAGGATGTTGGAACAACTGAATGCTCATACATTAACGGTGGGAGTATAAATAGTAGAATCATTTTGGAAAAATGGCTGGTAGTTTCTTACAAAACTAAACATAACATTCTACTTCCAGTTACTACCCAACAGAAATAAGTACACGTACCCACAAAAAGATTTGCGCAAGCACATTCTTCTTAGTGAAGTATCGCAAGAATGGAAAAGCAAGTATCCAATGTTCTCAACACTAATATGAAGCCAGTAGAGGATCTAATACGTGCTGACATCAGAGAGAAACGCAATTCAAGTTGGGGGGAAGGAGATCGGTGTGCTCTCACCTACTGGGCACAATGTAGGGGTACATGGCACACCTCCTGGGTACGGGACACAACTACAACAGGGACTTCACCCAACAAATGCAAACATTGTAACCTAATCATTTATAACCTCATACTAATCTGAAAGTTAAAAAAAGATTTGTACAAGAACATTCAGTGGTGGCACTTGTATGTAGCTCAGGGAGTAGGGCCCTAGCCACATACACCAAGGCTGGTGGGTTTGAACCCAGCCCGGGCCAGCTAAACAACAATGGCAACTGCAACAACAAATAGCCAGGCATTGTAGCGGGCACCTGTAGTCCCAGCTACTTGGGAGGCTGAGGCAAGAGAATCGCTTAAGCCCAAGAGTTTGAGGTTGCTGTGGGCTGTGATGCCACGGCACTATACTTAGGGCGACAAAGAGAGACTCTGTCTGAAAAAAAGAAGGTTCAGTGAGGTTTTATTCATAATAGCCATAAACTGGAACTGGAAACAGGTACCCACCAACAGATTAGAAAAAGAAACTGTGGTCTACACATCCAGTGACATACCACTCAGCCCTCAATAGGTGTTAACTCCTCAAATTCCCATCAACACTGAAGTAGTCTCAAAACAAGCTCCGCAAAAGAAGCCGTATAGGAAAGAGTATATTCTATACACCTATGGTTCCATCCACATGAAGTTCTAAAATAGGCAAAACCACTCTATGGTGGGGAAAAAAAAATCAGAAAAATGAGAGATGAAGGGGATGACTCACAGGGAAGGGGCATGAAGAGACTTGGGGATGATGGGGACCTTCTGTGTCTAACAGGGCTTTGCTGCACAGGTATACGCTTGTGTCAAAACCGATCAAATGCTGTACTTAAGATATGTGCATTTCACTGTACCATATGTAAATTTACTTCAAAAGAAAAAACCACAGTGAATGCTAGTTAATGACACCCATAATGAAGTATCTGGGGAGAAGTGTACTGAAGCATGTAACTTCCTTTGAAGAGCATGTACAGAGAGAGAGAGGAAGAATGACGAATGGAAAGTGGAACAGCAAATACATGATAATGTAAGGACTGTAGGATATAGCTGATGGGTATGTGGGTGCATAGCAGAAAATTCAATTTTTGTTTGTTTCAAATAAATACTGGAAGAAAAAACAAGTAATATCATGTCTTTTAAGATGACTAATGTTGTATCCTAGATTGGCCTATATTAAAGATCTTGGTCACACTCTATGAAAATCTGGGTAACCAAAGGAGGAATTAAAGTACTCAATATATAAATTGAGGGTCAGGGAGTATCAGCATCAAATCCCAGAGATGCAGGAGGTCCTGAGATCTCCCAGAAATAAGGCCCTAGGCCACAGGGGGTCAGTCACTCTCAGGCCTCCTTGGGTTGCTTTGCTTCCTTCCTAGCTCTGCAAGTCTATGAAACTGTGTTCTGGGTCCGGTGCCCACTGTCACCTACCACTCTAGTTTTCCAAGACTTGTAAGAACATAGTTGAAGGATTTAAAGTCATTAGTGAGGGGGAAAAAGAAGAAGGAACGGAAATGAATTAAAAATTTCACACAGAGAAAGTATGACTCACCCACCTCTTGATGGGTAACTACCCTTTTAAATTGCATCTTGTGAAAACAGCCAAGGAGCTTTAAAGATTAAATGCAAAACTCCTTCTGGGCAAAGCTGATTAAAAAGGAATAAAACTATTTTAAAGGTTGTTCTAAGTTATCTGGCAGCATTTGCATTCTGGTGAATGGGTGACTCAGACCCCACTGTGGTCCTTTTCATCTCCAGAGCTATGATTGTTACAGGATGACAGTCACCAGTAATTGTTGCTCTCTGGGGACTACTGAAGAGTCTCAGTCTAGCTGATAGCAGTAAGTGATTAGGACATTGCTTGATTTAATGAGCCTTCACAGAAACCATACCTGCTTTGTCCTTGAACTCTGTTCATTCAGTTTTCCAATTTTTCCATTTGCAAGGATCTCATGCACTGCTGCTACTAATGCCAGAAATAATAACCAGGCTCTCCTTGCTGCGGATTTTCTTTACCTAACTCCTACTCTTTCAAGTAAGAATCAACAACTGAATCAGGTAGGGTGTGGAAACTGGCCTAAAGGCCCCATTGTCCTCCAGATCCCCAAGTGTGGCCCTTCAACTGAATCCAAACTTCATAGAAAAAAATCCCTTTATTAAAAGGATTTCTTCTGTAAAATTTAGATTCAGTCAAAAGGCCACATTCAAGGACCTATAAGGCCACATGTGGCCCCAAGGATGGAGGTTTCCCACCCCTCCCAAAGCAAGGCTGCCTCAGCAATACAGGAGGAAATCATGACCTTAATTTAAACTGACTTTTAACCTTAAACACTGTTGACTTCATCTGTCACAATATATGAATTTTAATCTAATTTAAAAAATGTAAAGCCCATACGAACCATAAAACACATATACAGTCAAGCAAGGGGGAGAAGCGAGGAGGGAGAGGGAGATTGGCAGCGGGATCTCACCTAACGTGCACAATGGGAGGGTGTCCAGCACGCCCCCTGGGCAAAGGGCTCTTCTACAACTTGAACTTTACCTTGGAAGTGAGAACAATGTAACCTAAAAGTTTATACCCTCATATTAATTTGAAATTTAAAAAAAAAGTTTAACCTAATTTAAAAGTAAGCATAAAAAAAACCTTGCTAATGAAAGTTAGCATTCATGTATATAGCTAGCAATTAAAAACAACAAAAATCGACTAATAGTAAAATAAACATGAAGTTCATCACCTTACACCTAGGAAAGCTGAGCTACATAGGTAAACCTACCTGTTTTACGAAAGCACTGTCCAAGATAAATTGAGAACAGCCAGGCAAACTCCAAACATTCTAAAGTGAACACGCATTATGTCAAACCACTCTCTCCAGGGCTTTTTATTTCACAACGATGCTAACATTTGAAAATAATTTTCTGTCTCTAGTTCTATGCCACAAACCAGACTGTATTTCTTCAAAGAATACAAAGGATCCTTCAAAACAAATGCCAACTCTCTCATGTGGTGTCACTGTCACCCAGCAATCTCTTTGTCGCAAGTGGCCCTTTAGTTCAGATTACCTCATCGAAGTGTACAGACCAAGAGAAAAAGAGCAAAACAGGTAAGGTTGGGTTGGTGGAGTTCAGTGAAACATTTATGGATGGCTTTACGACTCCCCAGATTGTAATTTTATTACTTTCCAAGAGCCATTCAGGAAATTTGTTGCAATGGAGACTCAAATCATATAGAAATTTTTATCTGCAAGTAAAGTGTTTGTTGCCCTCTTCAGGTGAATTCAAGAATACCATCGAAACAATGCTGGCTTTGGCTACTTCATTCCAAATAAGTGGTGATCCGAAGCCGGCTGGTGTAACACATAGCTCCAGTTTCACCCCAATAACAGACAATTATGTTCAAGTACCACTAGGCACTAGAACATTTCTGCAAAAATAAAGCCAAAGCATCCATCAAGAATAAAGTGACATTTTAAAAGTTTCAACTGATTTTCACATCAAACCAGCAGCATGCTAAAAAATCACTGTGCAGATCTCAGCTGGCTGCTTCACACAGCCCCGGGGAGCCAACCTGCAGGCTGCAAAGAGCTACCTGGAAAAACTTCTGTGGGGAGGAAGGGCAGGTCTAAGATTCTTAGAGCTCAATCTCACTTAATATGCAAGATCTTCAACCTCAGAATGGCTGTCCTGAGAAAAGAGTGTGTAAGCTTGGGTAGAAAAATGGAATGGTCTTCATAGACCCTCCTGTCAGGGAATTTTCAGAGGTGAACGAATTGGAGTCAGTAACCCTCTGAGGAACTACTGTCATTCCTCTGACTTGGGGCTTTGAATTAATTCAAAGCTTTTAGTTTTTTGGAGACAGTTCCACTTTGTGCCCTGTGTAGAGTGCCATGGCGTCATAGCTCACGGCAACCTCAAACTCTTGGGCTTGAGCAATCCTCTTCCCTCAGCCCCCTGAGTAGCTGGGACTATGAGCACCCGCCACAATGACCGGCTATTTTTAGAGACAGGGTCTTGCTCTTGCTCAGGCTGGTCTCGAACCTGTGAGCTCATGCAATCCACCTGCCTCAGCCTCCCAGAGTCCTAGGACTACAGGTGTGAGCCACTGCACCTGGTCATCAAAGGTTGTTTTTCTTCAAATCATATTTTATCCAAGCTACACTGTGATTTTTCAGTATTATTAATAGGAATGAGTTTGATTACATCATTACTCCTCTAAAGTCTGCAGCCTTCAGCATTTTGCTAAGTGTGATTCACATTCATGAATGATCAAAGCTTTGAATGAGGAGTAAAAATACAGTCACCCTCTCATCCGCTACTAAACTCCCATAGGAAGAAGAGATCACACTGCTACACGTCCAAATTTGCAGACACAGAATCCATCTGGCATTCTCCAGAGTACATCACGCAAAAGGAGGCTGCCATCCGTCCCCACATACTCTCCCAGCTGTCAAGCTTTTCACACACACCCCTAGAGTGACCGTTGGCATTTACTTAAACTTAGGAAGAAGCCCATCTATTCTTTTCACTTTTACGAACCCCAGGAGAGCAAAGGAAGTTATGGACATGGGGGAAGTAAGGAGGGCACAAAAAGATGCCCTGTCCCCATCTCCAAGGTCATTAGTTATCAATATTTGATTTACAAATTACTGTTCACTCAAAATTCATTCACATTTACTTAGGCCTATCGAGCAACAAGGCCTGCCTTAATTACAGGGTGATGAAACTACCCTTAAGTCCATTCAAAATTTGGTCCTACTCCTCAGCACAAAATCTCTAAGAGGTGCCACCGTCTGAACAACCTCATAATTAGCAATACGACCCTCCTCCCACATGCGAAAGAGAAGCCAGAGAAAAGCCTGGAGGTGATGGGGAGGTGACAAGGAAGACAGACCATGCTCCCTCCAGCATTTTCAAGCTCTGACGATATACAACCATGTGTAAATACACAAAGACATACTCACACACACAGACTCTCAGACTTTTACACCTAGCACAGTTTCTAGCATTATCCATTATGTAGCAAAGTCCAGGCTCTGAAAGCAAAGCTGCCTGTGATTTATATCCCCAGTCTACCATCTACCTGTGCAACTTTGGGCAAGTTAGTTAATCGTCTTGCGGTTTCCTCACCTATAAAACAAGAATAATCTGAATACTGGGGCTGGGCGTGGTGGCTCATGCCTGTAATCCCAGCACTCCGGGAGGCCAAGGAGGGTGGATTGCCTGAGGTCACAGGTTTGAGACCAGCCTGAGCAACAGTGAGACCCTATCTGTAAAAAAAAAAAAAAAAAAAAAGAGCCAGGCGTTGTGGCAGATGCCTGTATTCCCTAATACTTGGGAGGGTGAGGCAAGAGAATCACTTGAGCCCAAGAGTTTGAGATTACTGTGAGCTATGACACCATGGTATTCTATCAAGGGCAACAAAGTGAGACTCTGTCCCAAAAAAGAAAAAAAAAAAATGCATGATTTTCAGAATGAGTAAATGATCCTACTGTGGTTTGAACATCTGTCCCCTTCAATATTCATGCTGACATTTAATTGCCATTGTAGCAGTTTTAAATAAGAGGTACCACCTATGAGAGGTGATTAGTTCTGAAGGTCTCTACTCTCATGGGTGGGATTAATGCCATCGTGGAAGGGTGAGTTAGACCCCCTTTTGCTTCTCTTCCCTTCTGCCACATGATTATGCAGCAAGAATGGCCTCGCCAGATGCCAGCACTTCTCGATACTGGCCTTCCCAGCCTTCAGAACTGTGAGGCAATAAATTTCTGTCCATTATGAACATGCAGTTTCAGGTATTCTGTTTATAACAGCACAAAACAGACTAAGATCTCAATCATAAGCACACGTTACTTGTGATTAAATAATAGTTACTAAACTTTTCCCTCTTGAGTAAAAAAAAATAAAAAAAATAGTTACTAATAAATTAAGTTTTTAAATAACATTAATAGCACCTTATTTTGTTGATTTTATAGCAGCTAAATGTTTCAGATAAAGAGCACCTCCAGTTCTCTTCCTGGGTGGGCTGAAAAGTCAACTAACTCAATTAAAACCACTCCTGTAGTTTAGACCAGCCTTAGGCTGAAAGTATCTTCACAGACAATCTCTTTATTTGAAAATAGGATTATATCCACAGACCATATTCACCTTGTTTAGTTGTCAATGGAAATCATGCTTTCCCACAAAACAGGAAAAGACAGTAAGAATATGGATGTAGAGAAGAAAGAATTTTCATAGGCTAGGCTGAGAGGATAAACCGAAAACCACGGTAGAGAGTACGATAAAATAAGAAATTTCTTACTTGACTGCCTCGTAAATATTGTTAGAAGTATGTCCGGATAAGGCATCATGTAAACTTCGAATAAAGTAATCTCTGTATTCTTCTGGAAGAGCCATAAACGTTCCGCCCATCACAATAAACTCTACTTTATCCACACTGTGACCAAGTTGTTTTAACTGAAAGACATAAGAATTCATTAGCACGACATAGATATTAGCAACTACTTTAAGAAGGCACTGCAGATTTCTCATTTTATTTTGCAGTATTTTCATAAATATAGTTTAACAATGGGAAGCAATTTAACATATTTAGCTAATTCTGTGGTTAAAAAGTAGACTCAAGTCTGAAAGAAAAAAATAATTATAGCTCAATGAAGGAGGGAGAGTGAAAATTAAAAATAATAAATAAGAAGCTTGACTTGAATATCTATAGTTAAGTGGAAATCTAATAACACAAGGAATATAAACTAGAAAACAATAAAGACAAATATTATATATGCAAAAAATAAATATTTATTGATCATGTATTTTATGCTAGACTTTGCGGTAAGCCTTGGGGGCAAAAAAGATGCACTTGTGATTGTGCAACCATTATACATGTATGATCATTCAACGTGGTCAGGACTTGATGCAATGGAAGAAAAAACACTAGATTAGAAAGAAAAAAAGTCAAGAAAGCAGCTTAAAATTGACTGATGAGATGGCACCTTAAGCCTGCTTTCTGGGGAAAAAAAAAGTGAAAGTCTGATTGATAAAAAATGAAATACTAAAAAAAATTAAAAAAAAAAATGAAATACTAGTTCTCCCCTACTAAGGTATAGAATGGTACAAACCTTTCATTGTGTCAACTACAAGAAGCCAAGAGTCTAAGTTTTAAAAACAGGTGTTTAAAACTTGCTATATCTTAGGCTTGGAAAAAAGAGAGTTAAGAACATTACCAAACTATAAACTAGAATGAACACTGTATCTGAAAGAGAACTACACTTAATAGGAGCAAAAAGACATATTTTCATACTTGCTTTTAAAAATGGCACATAACAATTTATACTACATATATATATATATATATATATACACACACATGCGCGCGCGCGCACACACGTGAACATACATTTCAATGCTAAAAGAATGCTCTATTCCTCTATCTAGGGTTTTTTACAAGAGATACACATCAAAATCACTCTGGTAGTTTTTTCAGAACATCCTGCTAGGACCCTGAACCAGACTTAACCGGAATCTCCAGAGGTGACAAAGTAGCCCGTGTTTTGGAACTTACTGACTACGGCATGTATTACTTTTTATTTTAGATTTTGTATTTGCCCTACTATATGTTAAACAATAGACAGTGCTTTACATTTTTTAAACTGGACAAGTTGAAACTAAACTTGTAAACACAATCTGTATTAATGTTCAGATTACTTGAGCAGTGTAAGGTCATTTTACATAGTATTTGTTTTTAATCAGCTATACTGAGATATAATTTATATACAATAAGCCCAACTAACTTGAAGTGCATAATGGATGCATTTTGATAGATGTTTAGAGTTAGGTAACCACCACCACGATCATGATCAGAACAATCTCATAACCCCCCAAAGCTCTTATAACCCTCTGGATTCAATTCCCTATTCCTACCTGGTAAACCAATTGCAATACTTCTTGATTTGGCTTTTGGAAGATAAAATTCAATCCAATCACCTTTGTCTAAGAATTTACACACACCTTCACTCCAGAAATTTCATACCATAAACGATGTTCTATAAAGTTGAAGAAATTTAGAAAGCATCAAACCCTCAAAAAATAAAAACAGTCTCTAAATAAGTAGTATTCTTGATCTTGCTGGGCACTGCAAAATAGTCTCCTACCCTTAGACAAATATTAAAAACTTACAAAAAAGAAAAAATACCTTTTTAGTTCTTATTTCAGTTTCAATCCAAATCAAGCAACAGTAACTTCTTACTAACTATAAACATCTAATTTTTAAAAGATGCTCTTAGAAAATTTACCTGTTCTATTCGGTGTCTTGTCTGCAGATAAGGGTCATATCGGGCACGGATGGCTCGCATGGAAGTTGGCTAAGAAAGAAAGAGAAATATATTGTTATGTTCACATCAAAAATGGGTGGCGCTCGTAGCACAGTGGTTACGGCACCGGCCACATACACCGAGGCTGGCGGGTTTGAACCTGGCCCTGGCTAGCTAAAACAACAACCAGTGCAACAACAACAGCAACAAAAATAGCTGGGCATTGGGGTGGGTGCCTATAGTCCCAGCTACTTGTGAGGCTGAGGCAAGAGAATCGCTGCCCATACGATGGAGACTCAATCTCAAAAAAAAAAAAAAAAATCTGAAAAAAGGAAAAAAACGTATGTGAGAAGAAAAAGTCATGTGATTTTCAGGTTTCTGACCTCTTTTCAGGAGGGGCCTCCTGTAAAAGTAGCTCGCTCGTCTCCTACTTTCCTTACTCTAACACTTTGTCTGCGTGGCCATTAAAATGTTCTCTAAAAAACCTAAACCAGGTTGTATCATCCCCTTACTTTAAATCATGATACTGTCTCCTGATACCTTTACTAAAATCCAAACTCTTCCCTCGGCTGTCTCCCAGCCCCATGCTTCCCCTCGCCCACTGTGTTCCAGAATCCCACTGGGTTACTCTACCATCTTTCCTACTCAGGCCTTCGTTCCAGCTACTTCTCTTTCCTGATATTCTTCCTCCTTTTCCTTCAGGACTCATTTGAATAACATCTCCTTAGAGAATCCCTTCCTAACCACCAAAGCTAAACTAGCTCCAGCTCCCATTCTTACTTAATTTTACTTCTCTGCTTAGCATTTATTAGCATCTGAGATTTTTCTTGTTTGCTTCCTTACTGTCTGTCTTTCATTAAAAGAATGTAAATTCCACAGAGGACCCTGTCACCTTTTTCACTCCTTAACGAGACAGTACAAGGTGGTGGTGAGAAGCACAGCCCTCAAGTGACACACATAACAGTGTGTCTCTGGGTCTTCTGTGCCTCAGTTTCCTCATGTGTCAGCTGGGATAGCAATACTCTCTCTTGAAAATACTGCTGTAAGGTTAAAGTTATAAAGCACTTCGAACAGTGCTGGGATATATTAATAATAAGGGCTTATATAAGTATTTCTCCAGTGACGAGAACAAGATATGGCACTAGTAGATAGGGATTTATTTAGTGACATGGGAGAAATATTTAGAGAATGAATGAATAGCTTTTATAATCAGAAAAAAAAATTTTTTTTAAGAAAGCCAGTATTTGTAAAACCATACCATGGAAAAAGTATGATGTAACACTTCATCAGGACAACCTCAAATTACTTTACCTCGTATCCAGTGTAAGACTGTGTTGAATACTCAAAGTCTGAGTCAGGCCCTCCAGGGCAGTATCTGCCAATACAAAAAAGGAACAAAAATGTCAGACACAACACTTAGTTCAACAGTCAAGTTTAATTATCTATAGTTTTCATAAAATCCTGATATGAAATGAGCTTTATTTTCAAAGAAGAGCCTATCTTTAACAGTTCCTGTAAATGCTGTATTTTCTAATAACAAGTAAACAAGATAAATAATGTAAAGGAACACTATTACATTCATTTTCAAAATACTGTAGTCACTATTATTTTAGAGGTTTGCGCTTTTATGAGGAAACAATAGGAAGTTTGTTTCCCTAAGTTTGGATCAGTTCTCACAGTGCTCTCTTGGTAAGGACACTCATGAAAATCTTCCTCCTATTTACTCTTCCTACCTGGAACCATGCATTCTTGTCTGCTAATTTTTCTAAATAGCTGAGTTTCAGAAATCTAAAGGTTATTTGTAAGGACAATTTTTTATTATGATATTTTTCTGATCCACATTTATTTTAATTAATTAATTAATTTTGAGACGGGATCTTGCTCTGTTGCTCAGGCTAGTCTTGAACTCCTGGCCCCAGGCAATCCTCCCATCCTGGCCTCCCTAAGTGCTATGATTACAGGTGTGAACCACCTTGCCTAACCCCAAATTCATGTTAAATTTCTGACATTTGGGGAATTTAGACACCTCATATTTCCATGTTTCATTTATCAAGTTAACAGAATGTCTACTGCTTTGAGCGCCATAACCTATTTTTTTTATTGTATACTACAACAAATTAGAATAGTCACATGTTCCAATTTTAAAGCACTGAAATATCCTGTCATTGGTTGCTTGTTTCAATGAACTAATCTATAAATCTGTTAAGTCAAAGTTTTAGATATCACCAGCATGTACTGGTCAAAGGCCCTAGGGGACAACCATACACACACACCTTTACCAAATCATTATACTTACACACATATGTTTCCTGTAAAACTGATATGTGGACATCTGTGGGGTTTGCACATCACAGCTACAACAGCAATCTATAAAACAAAAATAAATTTTAAAAAGCTATCATAGAATAATTAATACAAAATTCTAGAGAGTGGTTCCCCCTGATAAGGAGGAAAAGGAATCCAATCAGAAAAGTGATCCATGAGGGGTTCTGAAAGTATTAATAATGCTATTTCTTAAGCTAGGCATCACTGGGTCCAAGGGTGATCTCTTTTCAATATTAATAATCTTTAAGATGTATATACGTATGCACATGTGAGTTTATATAGTATATAATAATTTTCTTTTCTTTTTTTTTTTTGAGATAGAGTCTCACTATGTCACCACAGTAGAGTGCTGTAGCGTCACAGCTCACAGCAACCTCAAACTCTTGGGCTGAAGCGATTCTCTTGCCTCAGCCTCCCAAGTAGCTGGGAGTACAGGTGCCCACCACAATTCCCAGCTATTTTTTTGTTTTAGTTGTCATTGCTGTTTGGCAGGCCTGGGCTGGGTTCGAACCTGCCAGCCCTGGTGTATGTGGCTGGTGCCCTAATCGCTGAGCTAAAGGCACAGAGCCAGTATATAATAAATTAAGTGTGAAATAAAGAATTAACTTTTAAGGCCATAGAGATTCTTACTCTCTCCTTCTCTCTGATTTGTTTCACTGAAATACACGGTGAAATAACCTACTCTCCGCATTTCTATGAAGTTATATATAAACCTAACCTTTTGTAACTCATACTCCTGGTGGACACACTGGATCTCAATTTTTTTTATTAATTTATAATTAAAATCATAACTCTATACATTTATGGGGCACAATGTGATGATTTGATATACATTGTTGAATGCTTAAGTCAAACTGATTAAGACAGCCATCACCTCACTTATTTATTTTTTGTGCTAAGACATTTAAAATTTACTCTTAGTAATTTTGAAATATACCCTTGCATTGTGCACATTAGGTGAGATCCCACCAAATGCCTTTCCTCCTCCCACCAATCACCCCCCTTCCCTTCCCTTCCTAACTTCTCCCCCTTTGCTAGACTATATTTGGGTTTTAGCATTCATATGAGTGTGTAAGTGTTAATATATTGGTTTCATAATAGTATTGAGTTCATTGGATACTTCCCCCCTCCCATTCTTACTAAGAAGAATGTATCCAACTCAATATTTATAGCAAGGACTACTAAGTTAGGAACTTTTTCAGAGGCTGTGTATAAAATACTCTGAGGGATCTGACAGAGACTAAATGGGTGGTTGCAGAGCTACAACTCTGGCTACATCTGAAGCATTTGGTCAACTTGTATTAAAGTTAATACAAACCAGATTTCTCCCTCACAGAAGGAAATTATAAATATGAAAAAAGAAAGAACTAGGATGAACTCCATGGGCGGGATAGAATTGAAGGTATTGTGAACTCAGAGTTTTCAACATAAATAGATACAGATGAAAATGTGTTATGTGAGGGCATGTTCACATGTAGCTGTACAGACACGTGTCCTAGCTTAGTCCACTGAGAGGGTGTGGGAGCAGCAACTCCCTAATAGAAGTAAGCACACTTAGCTCTAAGATCTTGATTTCTAAATACCCTTCTCCACTAAATGTAACCAGTGATCCTTAGAAAAATGGCTGATCCTGGGCAGGGGCGAAGAATGTACAAGATGAGCCTGGAACATTTCAAGGTGCCAGAAAGGTAGAAACTGCTCAAAGAATGATTGGGACATTTCAAAAAGACACAGAAACCAGCTTGAAAGAGCTCCCACTAGTCAAATCTGGGATAATTTGTGCAGCACAATAAATGGAGATGGCCAGGTGGGGTGGCTCACGCCTGTATAATCCTAGCACTCTGGGAAGCAGAGGCAAGCAGATTGCTTGAGTTCAGGAGGTCAAGACCAGCTTGAGGAAGAACAAGACCCCATCTCTAAAAATAAGCAGGCATTGTGGCAGGTGCCCGTAGTCCCAGCTACTTAGGAGGCTGAAGCAAGAGGATAGCTTGAGCCAAGAGTTTGAGGTTGCTGTGAGTTATGACGCCATAGCACTCAACCCCACGGTGACTGAGACTCAGTCTCAAGAAAAAAATAAATAAATAGAGACAGTAACAGATTATAAGCCACCAAATAGGTAACCATTAATTCATTCATACAAATAAATTGAATGAGTGAACTGAAAGTATGAGGAGGAACAGGATATTTACCTAACTTTAAAATACTGCTTCACACAAGACTTCTTAATTACTAAGTGGAAAAAAAATAACTTTACAGAGAAGTCTGGAGGACATCACCTTTCCCAAAAGCAATAACATCAGTGACAGGACAAATTAAAACCTGACAGGAGATAATAAAAACACAGTATCCCTTATGTGATATTCCTGATAAAGATGCATAACCTGGATCTGATTTTGACAAAACATCTATTTAACCCAAATTGGGGGATATGCTACAAACTAACTTGCCTGAAATCTTCAAAAGTGTCGAGGAAATAAAATCAAGGAAATATAAAGCAAGTGTCCAGTCTCAAGAGCCATGACAGCTACATGCAACACGCAATTCTGAACTGGACGAACATGAACATTATTGAAATGGCTGGTGAACTATGAATGAGGTCTGAGGATTAGATGACTGTAATGTATCACTGTATTCTTGATTTTGATGGCTGTATTGCTTTGCTGTGATCTAAGAAAATATCCTTGTTTGTAGGAAGTATATAGTAAAGTATTCAAAAGTATCAGTTTTGCAATTTACTCTCAAATGGTTCAGGGAAATAAGTTCTTTGAACTGTCCTTTCAACTTTTCACTATTTTTTTTTTAAAGTTACCTTTATTTATTTATTTATTTTTGGCCAGGGCCGGGTTTGAACCCACCACTTCCGGTATATGGGACTGGCGCCCTACTCCTTTGAGCCATAGGCACCACCACTTTTTTTTTTTTTGCAGTTTTTGGCTGGGGTTGGGTTTGAACCTGCCAGCTCCAGTAGATGGGGCCGGCGCACTACTCCTTGAGCCACAGGTGCGGTCCCTTTCAACTTTTCTATAAGTAATTTGTGATTATTTTTCATGATAAAAATTATTAAGATTTAATTTAACTTATTAAACAGTGATTTAGAGAAATCCCCAATAAATAATTTTGTATGAAATCTCATTTAAAAATCTGAATTAAAGGGCCTTATGCAGTGGCTCATGCCAGTAATCCTAGCACTCTGGGAGGACGAGGCAGGTGGATTGCCCTAGGCTCACAGGTTCGAAACAAGTTGGAGCAAGAGTGAGACCCCATCTCTAAAAATAGCCAGGCGTTGTGGTGGATGCCTGTGGTCCCAGCTACTTGGGAGGCTAAGGCAAGAGAATCACTTAAGCCCAAGAGTTTGAGATTGCTGTGAGCTATGATGCCATGGCACTTTTCTAAGGGTAACAAAGTGAGTCTCTGACTCAAAAAAAAACAAAAAACTGAATTAAAAACTTATACATTTTCACTAGGAAAATGCCATGAAGGCTATGTTAAACAGTTTGATGAAAATATTTCAAACCAGCACATTGTACCCCTTGGTTGCACTAACGTACACAGCTATGATTTAATAATTAAAAAAAAAAACTTATAGATTTTCAAAGAAACATTTTTATTTAAAGTGAGACATACCCACGTATACCACTGATAGGTCAATTCAATTCAACAATCTTTTTTTGAGAGCCTACTATAGGCCAGGTTCCATGCTATTTTCTCAAAGAAACTATCAATTCCTGTCTGTCTGGCATCCTTACAGTTCCCTACATGCACCACACTCAGTTCCTATCATTTCTATCTCTGGGCCTTAGCTGCTCTTCTTGGCTTATAGGTCAAGCAAGCTGCATCTTTCTTCTGGGCCTTCCTGAGCCTCTTTAGTTGCAGGGGAATTTCTGTCCTCTGGACTCCCACAGCACTCACAATTAACATATATAGAATGACTCTGCACCATTACATACTTTTTAAAAGTACCTTTTATAAGTACAATTATATTAGAAACTATCAGTTTAAGATGGCCTAAAACTCCAACACAGATAATACAGGGACTTCATTAGTGTGAATATTCCCTCTCTACCTGACTTCCTAGGGGTTCCATGAAAGGAGGATTTCTGCCAGAACAGACAGATACACCGTGTGTCAGCATGTCATGAGCTGAATCACTCACCCCACTGGCAGTTCTGATGGGTTTTGCCTTTAACTTGGGAACCAAGACCTTTCGATACTGAGGAGGGACTGCAGCAATGATATCCACCAGGCGGGGTTGCGCGGAAAGGCCGTATTTGGCAGCTGTTCTGGTTTTCACCCTGAAAGTAAAGGATCTGGCATTAAGGATGAACTAATAAAATGATAACCTATAAATACCATCATTAACTCCTATCACGCCTCTATCCTTTTACCTTGCAACAAGAGGGGATTTAAGAAAATAGAAAGACAAAATTCATGAATCAATGGCTTCTTCTTCTCACTCTGAAGTAACAGAAAACCAGAGAAGAAGAGTCCCAGGATGATGATACTGTAGAAAAACTGATAAAATATAATTGTGTGGGCTTGGCGCCTGTGGCTCAACGGGTTAAGGCGCCAGCCACGTACACCTGAGCTGGAGGGTTCGAATCCAGCCCGGGCCCGCCAAACAACAATGATGGCTGCAACCAAAAAACGGCCGGGCGGGCGCCTGTAGTCCCAGCTACTTGGGAGGCGGAGGCAAGAGACTCGCTTGAGCCCAGGAATTGGAGGTTGCTGTGA
>CAUYRH010139382.1:0-32007 GCA_963574655.1 Perodicticus potto | reverse complement strand
TGGCGGGTTCGAATCCAGCCTGGGCCTGCCAAACAACAATGATGGCTGCAACCAAAAAATGGCCAGGCGTTGTGGCAGGCGCCTGTAGTCCCAGCTACTTGGGAGGCAGAGGCAGAAGACTCACTTGAGCCCAGGAATTGGAGGTTGCTGTGAGCTGTGATGCCACGGCACTCTACCCAGGGCAACAGCTTGAGGCTCTGTCTCAAAAAAAAAAAAACAAAAAACAAAAAAAACAAACAAGTGGATCTAGTTCTCTTTATTAGTCTAAGTAGAACACTGATATTTTGCTTTTATAAATACTTTTTTAAAGGGATTAGGCTGCGGGTTGATTTTGATTTTTGCAAGCGACACAGAAACAGCTGTGGCCCCAGCACCAGCAAGTCACCAAGGTAACTGCTGCGCAGAGGGGTCTGGCTTTTCATACTCCCAGGGAGGAAGGAAGGGTGGGGGGGCCAGTGCCTGCAGTTATAGGCAGATCCACAGCAGTCGGTGGCTGGGGGATATGTGGGGAGACAGAATGAGGGCAAGGTGCGATCAGAAATTGGTCTGTATCTAATAGGCAAAGGAGGGAGAACTATGGCCACACCTGAGCTCTGACAAAGGCAAAGCTGGAACCCTAAATATTCAGACAGGGAGTCCTAAAGAGCACACTTGACAAGCAATGAAAATCTTAGCAACACCTGAATGGCTTTCTTCTTATTCCAACCAAAAATGAACCTGGGAGTTTGAGCACTTGCTCACTTCAGAGCACTTCTCAGCAAATGCCGCATCTGGGCTTCAGGCTAGTTTTTAATCTCAGGAACCCTCAGCTTCAGGGCCAACACCATGGGCTTGGGGTTCCCAGGCAGGGTGCCCCCTGGAATCACCTGTGGAGGTTAAGGAACATAGGTACACGGTCCGCCACAGAACTCCCCAAGCCCTTCCACAGACTTGGAATCTTAGCAGGGAGGGAGTGACCAAAAGGTGGACATAGTCCTGGGGCATGGAAATCAGGAACTTACTAGCTTCACTTGTAGAGTGAGTGAACTTCTGGTCTACCATCAAGGAAGCTACATTCCAAAGCTGTCAAGCCAAGAAATAGCAGCATAGTAAGCATATTCTTTAGAAATATGAAGATAAATACTGGAAAGGACAGCATAAAGAATCTAAGTGGTTGCCTTAAAACTAATGGAGGGTAACAGATCAGAGCAGTGGTTATATGGAGGGGTGAGGAGGTGGAGGGAGGGGCGGTTTTTAGCTAGTAAAGGTCCGTATCTTGATCTAGAGAGATGAACGTAAACTCAGCCCTCCACATCCGTAGGTTCTGCACTGGTAAATTCAACCAACTGCAGACTTTGAAAATATTCAAAAAATAATAATGATACAATAAAAACAAATTAATATAGTACAGACTGTTTACATAGCATTTACATTGTATTAGGTATCATAAGAAATCCAGAGGTGATTTAAAGTACACGGATGTGCACAGATTATATAGAAATACTACTCAATTTTGTATCAGGGACTTGAGCCTCATGGATTTTGGCGGGGGGGAGGGGGCGTCCTGGAGCCAATTCTCCCACAGATACCAAGGGACAACTGTGTATGCACAAAAACTCATCAAGTTGTACTCTTAGGATTGTGTACTTTACTGTATATAATTTAAAATTTTTTTAGAAGTTGGCCTTAAAAGAACAGGAATGAGGTTGCAGGGGACATTTTTTAACATATATTTACAACCTTAAAACCATGTTCACCTTAAAAAACAGAACTCTCCTAATATTTATGTACTACTTTGATAAAAATAGAAATAAGATTTTCAGATCAAGTCCATGAGATTCTGGTGCACAGCCTGAGCTGAGAACTTCTAACTTCAGAAACAGTTCCCATGACTGCCTTTTAAAAATTTTAATGGCCTCTAAGTCTTTCCTTCACGAGGCAAATTCTCACAAGTCTCAGCCTCGCCTTCAAAGCATATCTTTCCCTTTTTACAAAGCAGAAGTTAGGAGAGGAAAGTTACAGAGCAGGTTGGTCTCATGGAATTCCTGTGAGTAATTTTTCTAGTCTCTTTTCCCTCCAGGCACCGCTAGCTGCCAGTCTTTGAAATTCACATCCAACATTGCCACCAGCACTGTTATGCCACGGAGCTTCTGAGGCTGGCCTCTGACTCTGGCTGGCTGAGTGCTCACAGCTGCAGGGGAGCTGCTCTGGACCTCTGGTTTGTGTGAGAGTCACCTGTGTAAGCACTCGAAACTCACCCTCCCCCAATTCCTGAGATGCTAATTCAATAGGTCAGATCTCCACCAGCCTTCTTGGTGAATCTAATGCCAATGGGTCCAGAAACCACATTTTGAGAAGCAATACTGCCAAAAGAGAAAAACAGCATGTGTATATATTTTCAATAAACCTTACTGCAGTATAATTTGCACAAAAGAAACTACATCCATTTCAGGAATGCCTTTGACAAATGTAGACACCTGCATAACCATTGCCAATCAAGATACAGATTTCCAACATCCCCAAATGTTCCTGTGTCCCTTTGCAATCTTCGGTTCTCCCTGATCTCCAGCGCCAGGAATACCTGCTTTCTGTCCCTATTAGCTTTGCCTGTTCTAGGATTTTATCGTATGTACTCTTGTTCTGGCTCCTTTACTTCAGCATGTTTTTAATGTAGTCACGTTGCTGGATGACTTAGTAATTCCTTCCTTTGTAGGACGCAATCTGCTTATCTACTCTAACTGATGGATATTTCAGTTTTCCCCTGTTTGGGGCTATTCTGAAAACAGCTTCTGTGAACATTCAAATAAAAGTCTTTCATTGGACAGTTTTCATTTCCCTTGGGTACCTGGAGTAAGATTGTTGGGCCATATGCTAAGGGTATGCTTAATTTATAAGAAACTGCTGAACGGTTTCCCAAAGTGGCTGTAACATTTTACAGTTCCATCAGCAGATCTCAGAGTCCCAGCTGCTGCACATCTTCATCAGCTCGAGTCCTGGTACTGGTGGTCATTCTAGGGGATGTGCAGTGCAGTTGCACTGCGGCTTTACATCTTCCTGGCTGTTGATCTGAGCATCTTTTCATGTGTTCATCAGCCTCATATGTTTTGTGATTCTGATAGAGAATGTTCAGAGACCCTATTTTTTTCTCAAACACCTATTTTTATTTTTGAGACAGAGTCTCACTACGTCACCCTCAGTAGATTGCAGTGGAGTCAAGCTCACAGCAGCCTCAAACTCTTGGGCTCAGGTGATTTTCTCATCTCAGTCTCCCAAGTAGCTGGGACTACAGGTGCCCGCCACAACACCTTCCTATTTTTAGAGACAAGGTCTTGCTCTGGCTCAGGGTGGTCTTGAACTTCTGAGCTCAGGCAATCCGCCCACCTCAGCCTCGCACAGTGCTAGGATTACAGGTGAGAGCCACCGTGCCCAGCCCTAAACACCTGTTTTATATAAAGAGAACTGTACAGTATGTACTCTTCTGCATCAGGCTCCTTTAGCTCCGCGTGTTTTAAAAAGTCATGATGCTGCATGTATCAGTAATTCCCCCCTTTGTAAGGATATATGCAATTTGTTTATCTGCCTAGAAACACCCATATATATATCCCAACCAAGAGAAAGCATTTTAAAGTGATGATTGAAAAGGAAAATTTAAGTTTCCCTCAAACTTTATGGAAAAACCTCAAAATACTGAAAAACTGAAAAAAATGACGACACCCATATGACCTCTACTTAGATCTAACAACTTCTTGACACATTTGCCCTTTAGTTATATGAGTATGTATGTTGAGCTATGTCAAATTATTGAACCATTTATAAGTTGCAGACTTCCATATATGTCACCTGTAAATACTTTAGTACATGTCTCCTAACAATACAATTGTTTGCAGTTTCAATTTCACCATTACACTGAATAAGAAGAATAAGTTCATATTTAACCCACATCCCAATTTCCCCAGTTATTCCACTGTCTTTTAAACAAAGATCCAATCAGGATTCAAACACTGTTACTGGTTATCTCTTTGGGCTCCATTATATTTCATCACGTAATAGATTTTAACATTGATTTCAAGAAATTTTTATCAAACATTCTGAAAAATACTATTTCAGGAAACCAAAAATTGAAACTTATGTATCTTAATTTCGGTAACTATAGACTTTTCATTTTATTCTCAACCTGAAAGGCAGGCAATATGAGAGACAGACTGTGATAAAAGGCTTTGTGGAAATGGAATTGTTCTGTAGTTACTTTGCTTCATTCATTTTGGCCTTTTTTCTTTCTTCTCCTGGCGTTTCTGTTGCTCCCTTCTGGCCACTCCCAGCCCAGATATACTTATCACAATGTTATACCAGGAAGAGCCCTCGCCTTAAAATGAAAAAGATGTCAGCTGATTCTGTTCTATCTTCTGATTAGTGTCTATGTGTAGCTCAGCTTCCTCCTCTGGAAAATGGACGTGATTATGGTGCCTGCCACAAACCACAGGATTGTACGAATCAAAGGAGATCATGTATATTAATGTGTGTTTGAAACAAGGCACTTCTTTAATTCATTCCACATTCACTAAGCATCTACTGTGTGGGTCTACATGCCAGGAACAGGGATATGAGAAAAAGGTTGCCCAAGGCTTCTGGAAAAAGATGCTTTGCTCTTAAGACAGACGATGGAATGATTTCTCTCCATATGAATATAAGGTTCCTATTCATATGGATATAAGGTACAGGTGCTCACCTGAAGGTGCAGCTGTTATTATGTACCCTAATTACATGAGCCAATAAAGTCCCTTCATTGTTTTAAGGCCAGTGAACTGGATTTGCTGTTATAGGTAGCCAACAGCATGCAGAGATAGGAGTGAACTTCACTGGGGATTTGGAAAGCCAGTCTCCCAAAAGAGCATCAAGAGCAGATTTTGGTGCTGGCATCAGCCTCTGGCTTCCATTTATCCCCACTTTCTGAAGCCTTGCTTGACTTGAGTGCCCAATTCTGTATCAAGGCCCTGCTGTTAGCCTACACCCTGCTATGCTGACCATTTGCCTGATCGCCAGACATGCCTGCAGACCCCAAACCTCTAACACCCTGATGTTTCTGCAGGTACTTTAAAACATGCAGGTGCACCTTACAGTTCATAAGTATCTCCTGCTGGCCCCAGAGCCTCCAAGGCCACACTCACCTGTGGCCCCAGCACTACCCTGCTGGTTGACCCCTATCAGCTCCCCTTGGTCATCTTTTAGCATGAAGCCATATTCTCAGCCCTCTTCAGCCTTGTCTGACTCCCCTGAAATAGGGACTATTTTTTCAAATAACAGGGAATGAAATGAAAACTACTGGGCAGTGCCTGTGGCTCAGTGGGTAGGGCGCTGGCCCCATACACCGAGGACGGTGGGTTCAAACCCGGCCCAGCCAAACTGCAAAAGTAAAAAACAAATCACAGGCAGCTCAGTGCCTGTGGCTCAAGTGGATAAGGCGCCAACCACACACACCTGAGCTGGCGGGTTCGAATCCAGCCCAGGCCCGTCAAACACTGACAGATGCAACCACAAAATTGCCAGGCGCCTGTAGTCTCAGCTCCTCAGGAGGCTGAGGCAAGAGAATCACCTAAACTCAGGAGTTGGCGGTTGCTGTAAGCTTTGACGCCACAGCACTCTACCGAGGGCGATAAAATGAGACTCTGTCTCTACAAAAATAAACAAACAAACAAATAAAAACTATTGTGAAAGGGCAACTTTATATTGCCTTAGGAAATTTTAATTATTAACAGTGAAGATAAATAAAACCACAATGTAAACTGCTTTGTTTTTTCAGATTAAAAACATGGCTGTCCTGTAGTCCCAGCTACTTGGCAGGCTGAGGCAAGAGAATCACCTACGCCCAGGACTTGGAGGTTGCTGTGAGCTGTGTGATGCCATGGCACTCTACTGAGGGCAATAAAATGAGACTCTGTCTCCACAAAAAAAATAAAAATAAAAAATAAAATGGGTGGCACCTGTGGCTCAAAGGAGTAGGGCGCCAGCCCCATATACCAGAGGTGGTGGGTTCAAACCTAGCCCCAGCCAAAAACTGCAAAAAAAAAAAAAGGCTGTCATTCAAAATACTTAAATCCGTATAGCATGTTGTGGCAAAAAAGTTCTGAAGGTTCTTGGCTGTGCCAGACATCAAACTTGAGGAATGGGAAAATGGCCTTAGTTTGGAGGAAGGCACTTAAGCGGCTTGGGATAACAGCCAGTTACCAAGTAAAAGGACACATTTCAATGGTTTGACTTGGTGTATAATTGTAACAGTTGAATGTCTACCTTAAATGTGTTTTGTTTTTTTTGTTTTTTTTTTTTTTGAGACAATCTCACTATGTTGCCCTCAGCAGAGTGCCATGGCATCACAGCTTATAGCAACTTCCAACTCTTGGGCTTAAGCGATTCTCTTGCCTCAGCCTACCTTATTTTCTTTTTGTTGTTGTTGCAGTTGTCATTGTTGTTTAGTAGGCCTGGGTTGGGCTCGAACCCATCAGCCTCGGTGTATGTGGCTGGCACCCAACCCACCGAGCTACAGGCACTGCCCAAGATATGTATTTTTAAACTATGCAACGGTTACTTGGATTTTTAAAGTTTGCAGACCTATGAACATTTATTTTAATAATAATTATCACATTTATTTGAAAAAACTTAAGTAGATGGCCATTACCTAAAAAAAAAGAAAAGAAAAGAAAAGAATTTTTTGAGACAGAGTTTCTGCTGCCCCAGGCTAGAGTGCTTTGGCATCAGCCTAGCTCACTACCTCCAATACCTGGGCTCAACTGATCCTCCTGCCTCAAACTACAGGCTTGTACCACACCCAGCTGATTAAAATTCTTCTGTCAGAAGAAGAATTCTTCTTCCTCCCTCCTTCTGACAGATGGGGGTCTCACCATGTTGCCCAGGCTGGTCTCAAACTTCAGGCCTCAAATGATCCTTGACTCTTTACCACATCAAACAGCAAAAGTGTTTGTGGTGTGGAAACTGTAATGAATGTATGCTTGTCTGTGGCTCAAAAGGCCAATGCTAAATAGGCGCTTAAAATGGAACATGGAAAAGATAGAAGTTAACCTTGATTTTAGGCTTAATAATCAGAGGTAAGGCTCGGCGCCTATGGCTCAGCGGGCTAAGGCGCCAGCCACGTACACCTGAGCTGGCGGGTTCAAATCCAGCCCGGGCCCGCCGAACAATGACGGCTGCAGCCAAAAAAAAAAAAAGGCCGGGAATTGTGGCGGGCGCCTGTAGTCCCAGCTACTTGGGAGGTGGAGGCAGGAGACTCGCTTGAACCCAGGAATTGGAGGTTGCTGTGAGCTGTGATGCCACCGCACTCTATCCAAGGTGACAGCTTGAAGCTCTGTCTCAAAAAAAAAAAAAATCAGAGGTAAGAAAGTCTTAAATCTACTTAAAAATGGAAGCTTTTTCCCTCAATTTCAGTTGCTGCTGACAAAGCTCAGCAAAGGGAGCTTTGGGGGATTGCTCAATGACAGCAAAATGAAAGAGGCTTTACCTGAATGTAAAAACACTTAAGACATCCCCAGAGGGTCAAATGTTTTTGCAAATATGACTAAGCTTAGTTATCTTTTCTCAGTCACCAGCTAACAAATAAGTACCCTGACTGCCCTTCCTTAAGGATTATTATTTAAAATGTAGATTTTTTTTTTTTTTTTTTTGAGGCAGAGCCTCAGGCTGTCATCCTGGATAGAGTGCCGTGGCATCACAGCTCACAGCAACCTCCAATTCCTGGGCTCAAGCGAGTCTCTTGCCTCCGCCTCCCAAGTAGCTGGGACTACAGGCGCCCGCCACAACACCCGGCCATTTTTTTGGTTGGCAGCCGTCATTGTTTGGCGGGCCGGGCTGGATTTGAACCCGCCAGCTCAGGTGTACGTGGCTGGCGCCCTAGCCCGTTGAGCCACAGGCGCCGAGCCATAAAATGTAGACTTCTTATCCTAGTCTAAATACCTTTAAGTATCCAAGTAACATAATTGTTTTAAATGGTTTTTTAAAAATGGGATCACTCACGTGAAGCCTCATGTACCTGAAGTGACCCACCAGGCTATACACAGCCCTGGATGGTGGTGTGCTTCCCTGGTTACACTGCCCCATTGGCAGGAGGGTAGCCTAGACTACCTGGAAATCACAAATTTAGTACCAGCTGATAATACATACAGACATGTTACTTCTATACGTATTCAATTATAATCACACAAATGTAATGACAGGTATTTTTAAAGTGTTTTTAGAGTTCAATCTCTAATTCCAGGTCTACCACTAACTATACTGGGTTTGGTCCCAAACATCCTTCCTTGCACTTACCAGCTAACTTTTTTTTTGAGACAGAGCCTCAAGCTGTCACCCTGGGTAGAGTGCTGTGGAATCACAGCTCACAGCAACCTCTAATTCCTGGGCTCAAGCGAGTCTCTTGCCTCTGCCTCCCAAGTAGCTGGGACTGCAGGGTGCCCGCTACAACGCCAGGCTATTTTTTTTTGGTTGCAGCCACCATTGTTGTTTGGCAGGTCCGGGCTGGATTCGAACCCACCAGCTCAGGTGTACATGGCTGGCGCCTTAGCCCGCTGAGCCACAGGCGCCGAGCCAGGGAAATCTATCTTATAACTCGCCTTGGCATCAAGTTGCAAATAGCCATTTGCCCCTGAAAGTGGGCTTTTCTCCCAGCCTGCCTCCAGAGAATCATTAGCCATGGAACAGCCCACAGTGGAGAGGCTGCCTGGGCAGCAACAACACCCACTGTACTTGGGGTTACCTAAGACAGTGGTTCTCAGAGTGTGGTCCCCAGAAAGAAGGATCAGCATCAGCATTACCTGGGAACTTGTCAAACATGTAAATTCAAGCCCCACCCCAGAACTATTGAACCAGAAATTCTGGGAGTAGAGCTCAGGAATCTGTTGGGGGGGGTTGTTGTTTTTTGTTGTTTTTGAGACAGAGTCTCACTCTGTCACCTAGGTAGAGTGCTGTGGTATCATCCTAGCTCACAGGAACCACAAACTCTTGGGCTCAAATGATCCTCTTCCTTCCTGAGTTGCTGGGACTACAGGTGCCTGCCACCATACCCAGCTAGTTTTTCTATTTTTAGTAGAGTTGGGGTCTCAATCTTCCTCAGGCTGGTCTTGAACTCCTGAGCTCAAGCAGTCCACTCTCCTCAGCCTCCCAGAGTGCTGGGATTACAGGCATGAGCCACCCCACCAGGAATCTGTGTTCTCACAAGCCCTGTGGGTGATGCTGATGCAGGCTCAAGTCCGAGAACCACCCAACTAAGGATCCCTCTCTGGTGCCCTGAGGTTAACAGGTTAACATTGGGCATTCTGTGTAGCTTATATATGAAGCTACATACTCCTGCAAATACAGTAGGATGAAATCTGTTCAATCCTTTTCATGTGATGGAAAAACAATAAAGAGGAAACTTAATTGTGTTTATATAGATAGATGAACAAAAAAAGCCACAGAGGAGACGCTGGATGTTTACTGCTTTAAATCACTAGGTACAGCAATGATCTGCCCATGTCTTCAGAGGTGACATGCTGGCAGGGTCAGCCCTCCAATACCCAGCAAAGGACAGACAGGTAAGTAAATAGAGCCCTGACATCAGAAAGCCCCAAGGGCCTTTCTTAGAACCTGTTCCGTTTTAGGTGTACTCTATAGAAGCTGACAAGTGGGCATCTCAGCCCCTGAAGTCTGTGTACGACTCTGTGCTAATACTGCTTCATCTCACAACAACCTTGCAAGCAGGTGTAGGCATTTCTTCTCTATTTAATAAATGAGAAAACTGAGGAAATCGTTTCAGTTCCCACTGGTAGGAAGTGGATGTGTTACACTCCAAGCCCCCTGCTTTCACCTGTTACGCAAGCGGTAAGCAGAAGGAAGGGCTATAGCAAACAGCATAGCAAAATGAGCCATCAAAGAACCACATCTCAGTAGGCCTGGAAGCCACTACTGGCTGGTAACTGGTGACAATTCATTTTCACAAAGAAAAATTACGTTTACTTAAGTTCAAAAAGGAGACAACTATGCAATTATTTTAGAAAGGCTTTTAAAAAAAGCAGCATGGTAACACCAAATGCTTTAAAGTAAAAATACAATTTAGTCATTTGGAAGATTCACTGTTTTGTGGGAAATAAACCATCTGCTGATGGTGTTAGACAAAGGAGATATTAGTGCGATACATTTTTGTTCAAGTGCATGGCGAGTTTTTTTAGTTGTTGCTGCAGTTTGGCTGGGGCCAGGTTTGAACCTGCCACCCTCCATATATGGGGCTGGCATCCCACTCACTGAGCCATAGGCACGGCTCACATAGCAACTTTTTGTAGAATTAGTTTAGTGTTAAATTCTAGATAATTGAGTAGTACAGCCATCCTTGTATTTTACCCCATGAACACAAGAGATGATAGAGGCAGCTCAAAGCATTTCCTCTGTAGTTTGGGCAGTCAGCATCCTCCCAGAAATGCACTTTAACCAAAGCCAAGCAAATGTAAGCACCTTGTTATTACTATTATTGCTTTAATAAACCAAGTGCGGTGGTTCACACCTGTAATCCTAGCATTCTGGAAGGCTGAGGTGGGTGGATTGCCTGAGCTCAGGAGTTTGAGACCAGCCGGAGCAAGAGTGAGACACCATCTCTACCAAAAATGGAAAAACTAGCTGGGCATGGTGGTGGGTGCCTAAGGTTCCAGCTGGTCAGGAGGCTGTGGAGGGTCACTAAACCCAGGAATTTGAGGTTGCTGTGAGCTATGATGCCACAGCAGTCTACCCAGGGTGATAAAGAGTGAGACTCTGTCTCAAATAAATGGAAAAAAAAATGAAGTAGAACTATTATGCTTTAAGAAGCATCTTTAGTAAACTTACCAGTCTAAAAAAAAAAAAAAAGCTAAGGATCTAATTCTTTTTTCCCTGGTAACAAGGGAACTTATGGATCACCCAATACACAGAATGATGCAATTAGTTTTTGAGTCTCCTATTTCTAAAATGTTTATTAGTTCTGCCCCTGCAAAGTGGGCTGTGGTTTTCCATAAGAAACACTATAGAACTCAATAGCATTCCTATTGTGAGGATGGAAGAAACATTAATTATTCTTTTGAATTCTACTGTGTAAAGTGTTTTTTTCTCCTTCCCTTCCCCAAACACAATAGGAGAATTATTTCCTAATAAAACTTCTACTAGGCCAGACAGTGTTGATGGAACATAATTTTTAATATGCAGTGGCTTGGAATCTGACCGATATTGGCAGAGTGGGTGCCCCTGCTTTAAAAAGCTGAATGTGGCTGACAGTAATATCACTGCTTTCTTATGTCTATTATAGTCAGTGCAAGGTTAGACAAATACATTCCCACCAGCACAAAACAGCAACCTTCCAAAATGTATGTCAGTGGTGTATTTACAGCCAAATCCAGAAGGAGCTTGCACTTCTTATGCTGCTCCCATTAATGAGACAAATGTCAGCATTCATAAGCTATTTTTTTGTTCCTGCTTATCAAATCTTTCAAAAAATTGATAACTAGTCTTTATAGATTGTGAAAGTCAGATATAACTCTGAATGTATTACTCTACTGGACCCCTTGGGGTAAACTTATCACCTGGAAACCATTTTACATGGACGATTTGACTTTCATGCGGAGTGTCATAATGCACCCTAGATGGAAATCTAAAATAAAATATCTGGACTACAACCTTCCTCTTGGTGGAATTTATGATTCCCTCAGTACAATAATTTTGAAAATTGTATCCCTTAAGCTACAAGACTTGATATATTATTAACTGCTTGAATTGAAGAAGCTTTCCAATAGGCTTATGTGCTGTCTAGAGGCATGGATTAATTTCTATGGAACTACAAGCTTACCTCAAACTGTTTTTCAGCAATCTAAACTGCCAACTTCATCTTCTTTCTAGGACAGAATAGAGTGTCCATTTCATCTCTGGTAGCCCTGGGATGCACTGCTTTTAGCAAAGCTCTTCCGAGGAATGACGACTATTGATCCACTAGAGAACTGGTTGTGTTCAGGAAGTCGCACTCCAGAGAGACTGGCATCCCCTAGGGGCTCTTATCTTTCTATTTCTCATGGCATTTTCTGGTTTTAATTCTCCTCTGGCCCAACTGAACTGTTGTACAGAGAATGCTGGTAAGAGGGAGTCTGGAGGGCATTGTTTTCATGAAGAGAAGAGATTTTAAAAAAACAAAAACAAAAACCCAGAAGGGGCTTATGCTGGCAGAGGGAAACTGTTCAACTACCTTCCACTGCTTTCACAACTCCTCTGCCCTTATCACAGCTACGGCACCTTGAAAAATCACAATGACCATCAGTCCATCCAATGACAGAAAGAGCTAGGAATCTCTTAGCAGGGCTCATTCTTTCCCCCTTCACCCAAGACAAAACTGAGATGGGAATATGTTAATTTGGGAGTACATTTAATTTTGTGTTTCACAGTCCCATCACAGAGACTAAAGGATTTGCTAGCCCTTCCGATATAGAGACAGCTTCCAGAAACACTACTTCCTGCTTCTGAGGACACAATAGCACAGGGCCCAAGAATATGCTGGAATAGAAAACAATATGTCCTGTGGCCCCAGGTACTAAGAAAACATGGTACTGTTTAGAATTAGTCACTACATAAGAAAATTTGAAATTCCCCCAAATTTGACATTCATATATAAAAGAAAGAGTGTGCCAAAATTTTACAACAATCCTAAAACTTTACAAGAAATTACCCAAACAAGTTGTGGAACTGAAATAAATTTTTCTAAACTGCCAATACTAAAAAAACAAATTTTTAGGTTTGGCGCCTATAGCTCAGCTGCTAGGGTGCCGGACACATACACTAGGGCAGGCAGGTTCAAACCCAGCCTCGGCCTGCCAAACCTGAATGACAACTACAATAAAAAAATAGACAGGTATTGTGGTGGGTGCCTGTAGTCCCAGCTACTTGGAAGACTGAGGCAAGAGAATCGCTTAAGCCCAAGAGTTTGAGGTTGATATGACACCACGGCACTCTACTGAGGGCAACATAGTGAGACTCTGTCTCAAAACAACAACAAATTTTTTATTTTTATTTTTTGAGACAGAGCCTCAAGCTCTCACCCTGGGTAGGGTGTGGTGGCATCACAGCTCACAGGAAGCTCCAATTTCTGGGCTAAGTGATTCTCTTGCCTCAGCCTCCCAAGTAGCTGGGACTACAGGTGCTTGCCACAACGCCTGGCTATTTTTTGGTTGTAGATGTCATTGTTGTTTGGCAGGCCCGGGCTGTATTCGAACCCGCCAGCTCTGGAGTATGTGGCTGGCGCCTTAGCTGCTTGAGCTACAGCCGCAGAGCCAACAACAAATTTTTATCAGCCATATTAGATAGACTTAAGAGGCAGTCAATTGTAAGGGGAAAATTGTTAGATGTGTCAGCCAGTTAATAAAAGTAGATTAGTTTTGTGACTTTTGTGAGGTTTATAATTTGTTGTGATTCTTTTTAAACGTATAATTTGTTGTTTTTCTTATACTAAATACTCACTTTTTTACCCAATACTGTATCAGTAATTTTGGATTCTTTTTCTTAAGAGAGCCCTCCAATGGAGCAGGCTTCAGGTCTCATAATATGCAGATCTGCCCCTAAGTGGACTAAATCACCCTTTTCTAATCCTGGGATATCAAATGTTGGATAATAAATTATTCTTCTGTGTGTATAATTTGATCAATAACTAGGACTAATTTTTATAATTTGTAGTTTTAAAATCCTTATTAAACTTAAACTACCATATGTATTTCCATACATCATTGTACGAAAATATATTAAATATTTAGCTGGTTTTTCATTATCAGATTGATATAACTTAATTGCCACTATTATGGTCAACCTTAGTTTTGGTTTGTGCCTTTGATTAATAAATATAGATCTTTTATACAATAAATATTGTTTTCCTCTAAAAGAACTGTGTTTAAATTAACTTTTAGAAAATATGGAATGATTGTTTTCCACTGAGAAAGCTAAGCTGCACACTTCTATTTGGAATATAGTTTTCAGATATATAATGTAAGGCTAAAGTCTTTAAAAAGTCTTAACTTTGTGTTATTATAAAAAAAAAAAGAAAATATATTAAATACATCAGCAAATTGACATCGAGGTCTTTTTCCAACTTGGCATAATACCATTTTCTAAAGTTCTCTATGAAAGACATTTACAGTGACTTTTTAAATTTTCCTTTTCCTCTGCTATTTAATTATTACCAGCCATCTTTAATGATCTGTTTTTAAAAGTGTGTGTCTACCAAGGACTTTATTCATTTAGTAAATGTTAAAACACAGGGTTTTAAAATACATTGAAAATTAGTTACCTAACTTATTTAATAAGTAATTCGATGATTAAATGTTGAATCAACATGAATAGAACCTGTTACTTAAAGGAACACAAAATACTGATTTTCTAAGTGAACATCTAAAGTTATCACTTAAGTAATCATCATTTATGGGAAAACTTCTCTCTCTGAAGGATCTGGGGACTGGCAACTGAAGGCAGTGTTATATAATACAATGCCTTCCTAGCAGCTAATGTACAATAAGCAGTTTGGAAATAATCCCTATTTTCCAGGCAGGGAGGGAGCCAATTTGTTTCCCCTTCTGATGCAGGACCAGAGAGTTCCAGGAGGATTTCAGGGGAGCCCACTTACTTCCTCCAAAGCAGGATAGGGAACTCATGCTTGGGTTTCTTATTAGCTGTGAACCTCAAACCGTAGGTCTTGGGGCAAAGACAGAATGGTGGGCACTTGGTAAAGCTGTGGAAATTTCTGGCCTATAACCACTTCTGCCTTAATCTTTGAGCCACGCTGTAGGAAAACTTTTTTTTGAGACAGAGTCTCACTTTGTCCTCCTTGGTAGAGTGCCATGGCATAATTCACAGCAACCTCAAACTCTTGGGCTCAAGAGATACTCTTGCCTCAATTTTTCTATTTTTAGTAGAGACAGGGTCTCACTCTTGCTCAGGTTGGTCTGGAACTCATGGGCTCATGAGGAACTGTATTTCTCTGGCAGCTGAGAACCATCCTATTAGAGGTGGCCACTCTCACTTTCAAAACAAAAAGAAGCTTGTAACTGTAAAAGGCTAGGATGGGTTTCCCTCCCCCACCCATTTAGAGGAAAAACCTATTTATAAGGCTTTATTAAGTGCAAATAAGTCCCTAGGCTTCAACGGAGAAATTGCACCCATCTCAGCCTCCTAGAGTCTAGGATTACAGGCCTGAGCCACAGACCCTGGCCTGGAAAACAGAATATGGAAACTAAAGCTTCCTTAGTCCTTAAAAAAAAAAAAGTTGACCCGGACAGTCAAGATAATGCAATCAGAGAAAGTTCTGCAGTCTCTTCCCCAGGGGAGATATCTGGGCACACAAACTTCATTGTTAGTTGTGAAGAAAAGCAAGTTTGTAGTTTGTAACTCTGGTAGTGGCAGAGCCTACGCATTTGTAGAGCATTTAGCTTATTGACCTAAATGTTCTCATCTTTAGGAAAAAAAAAGGAGTAGTTTAATTAATTCACAATAAAAATCCTCCATTTCATAGAAGATAAAATTCATATAACCCAAACAGAATTGGATGTGTGAGATGATGCAGCCACCGTCATGCAGCAGCCTTAAAAATTACAGTATCTGACCTTAATATGTGCGAATCTATCAGGATTCCATTGTCGACATGTATATTTTTCAATATTCTTCTCTGAGCTGAAATCATGTCATTTATATGCAAATGAACACATCTTCAGCAGCTGCAGTTTCTCCGTTGAAGCCTAGGGACTTATTTGCACTTAATAAAGCCTCATAAATAGGTTTTTCCTCTAAATGGGTGGGGGAGCAGGAAACCCATCCTAGCCTTTTACAGTTACAAGCTTCTTTTTGTTTTGAAAGTGAGAGTGGCCACCTCTAATAGGACGGTTCTCAGCTGCTGGGAAATACAGTTCCTCACCCTGCCACTCTCCCCCTTCTCTCCTTAGAAAAAAGTTCTTTTCTCCTTAATGGTGCCTTCATCCCCATCACACCTAAAGGTATGGCATAATCTCCAATCAAGGTTGTAATTTAATAGAGTTCATTACCAGGAGATCTGCTCTATGAGCACAGTCTTGTGCCAGGTGGTAAGGGCAGGAGTCCACCAGGAAAGACCTCTAGGTCTACCCTCAGGCTGTCCTGTCTGAAGGGGATAGGAAAAAGAGGAAACACCTGGGCAGGTGCATGAAAATTTGTCCTTTTATGAGTTATGAGTTTCCCTTTTAAAACACTCTACATAGAGAAGAGACAGTCAAAATAAAAATAATAATCACATAGTCCATCTTCTCCTCCATCCCCACCCTCACTCCACCCCCATTTTCCTAGCTGGTCATTCTTTTCAATAGAACTGGATGGAAAAGGAAGAGATTATATGCGTTTGGTATGCATACAACACGAATTCCAACCACTTTCTGTTAGTGCTCTTATAAAACCACTCATGCTTCTACTTTGGTGTCAACGGAAACATTCCATTTACCATTTAAGACCGTTTAAGATGCATTTTTAAAAAGTAGAAAAGTATTATAGGGTAATTGTCTCCTGCTGTTAGATGTAAGACAAACCTGAGGCACTTATGAAAAATAAATAATGATGAGAAGCACGATCATTTATTTTTAAAGCACTGGCTGCTGATTTGGTAATAATGACCTATTATCCTTGTCAGAGTAATAGACTGTTTCTGGAGCTTCATTTCTGGTATGTGAGCAACTGGCATAGTAGAGATGATTATACTGCCTGATAAATGTGTATAATCATCGAAGACACTGGTTGACAATACTATCATTAAATTGTCACCAGCGTGGCAAGAGACAAACATCCCTACTATGTCAATTTAGTAGAGATGTTTATAATTGCTAAAACATCCAGGCACAATATTAATCCAGAAAATTGAAAACACACACACACACACACACACACACACATCTTCCTCAAAACTGAGACAGCAGAAGCAAAGAGCTGCGAGGAAGACTTAAAAAGGGAATGATATCCGGGCCTAGATATCAGCAGTCTTGGGCTCTAGTTTCTGCTCTTGAGCCTTGGTTTCTTTAGCTTTAAAAATAGAGAAAATTTCTGTTCCCCAAGTTACTTAAATATATAATTATAGGTAACTCTTACATACTGATACAGTAAGATCTAAGTTTTATTATTTATATATGTGTATATAAATTTAAAAACTTAATTTTCCATACATGTATATTTATAGAACTTCATAGATATATCCTCTGTCTTAACCTAGAGCAGTGTTTTTCAACCGTTTTTTATCTCATGGCACATTTAAACCTATTGTAAATTGCTGTGATGTTGATCAAAAAAAAGTGAGAAATATATATCTACTTACAGTGCTTTGAGCTTCTTTCAAAAGTAATTTAATTAACGATCTTTAAAATTTTTCACTGCACACCTAAGATCCTCTCAAGGCACACCAGTGTGCTGTAGCACACCAGTTGAAAATCACTGATATAGAGAATAAGAATCATTGGAAAGCCTAAAAACATGCAGGTGTTCAAGCCTTACTCCCTAAGATTCTAGTTTAGTTGGTCTTGATCAGGCCCAGGTGTCAGTATTTTAAAATTTCACCAGGTGATTCTAACACTTCTAGTGTGGCAAACTCTTGTTAACCATTATTCCATTGCAATTTAAAATTTGTTAGTATCAGGTGGTGCCTGTGGCTCAAAGGAGTAGGGCGCCAGCCCCATATGCCGGAAGTGGCCAGTTCAAACCCAGCCCCAGCCAAAACTGCAAAAAAACAAATCTTTTAGTACCTTGCGTTTCAAACAGTAGAGTTGGGGTCACTGTTATTACCATCACCTGGGAGTTTAGCAATTCAGATTATCAGGCTCCACCCCATATCCACAGAATCAGAATTTACATTTTAAATCGATTCACAGGTGATGCATGTGCACATTAAAGTTTGAGAGCTCATCAGTAGAGAAGAAAAGTTGGTCACCATCAGCCTCACAGTATTCCTTTTCAAACGCCTGCACATTAACATGAACCAGTCTCCCTTGGAAATAGTCAAGGAAAGGGAAAGTTAATTTCAAGTATATAGCAGCTCAAGTCAGCTGAATTCTGCTGCACAGGGGATGGCGGCTGAGTTCTGAACCAAGATTACACCTTCTCTATGGTCATCACTGCTGCCAGCACTGCAGTCAATTCCTGCTCAATCCATATCGCACATCAGCCCTCAACTTGTGCATAAATGGATCCACCTGCCAACTCCGGCCCACACAGCAGAACAGTGTAGTGTGAGCGATGGCTGGATGCCTACAACATTCAGCCTTGTCTCCTCCCCAGCTGACAGTGGGACCCTGATAAACCACCTCTTAGATCCTTGGCCCAAGTTTCAATTTTAGGACAAAGAACATACCAAGAGCTAATGAATGATTGATCTAGTATCTCAATTTCATTATTTCAGACTCTCATCTACAGAGTAGAATCTCCTCAATAAACTCTTCTCTGTGCTTGACTACCACCAGGGATGGAAACAAAGTCATGGGTTGAGTCACACTGGCTTTGCTCTTGGATAAAACCTTAGAAACAAAATATAAGCTGCTAAGACCTGTACCCCATACTCTGCTTACAGAGTTTGATATTGTACTATAGTAAAAGACTAAATTTATTTTGTGAGCAGACTTCATATTGTTAGGTGTGGTGTGTTGTTTTAGCCATCCGAGAAGGTTCTGAATCTTAATTTTATAACTCAGTGTCCTTTCATTGATCAGCATACCAGCATGGTATCAGATGTCAGCATAGTAGTCATTACTGAAAACGTTGAAAAATTGAGGGCTAGAGACAACCCTCTAAGTTATTCCTCCTAATAAATGTCTTCTAGATTTGTATTTCTTAACAGGCACTATTTGGGTTATTTACCAAGTTTAAAATCCTCCTACCTATGACAACCAGCCCATAGTCCTTTCACAAGATTCTTTCATGAGATTCTTGGTCATGGTGAAACCCCGATACTCTTTGTCTATAAAATTCCCCTTGTATATAGTCCTTTAGAAAAAGGAAAGCTAGTGACCTATTCTTACTGATCTCATGCTATTCCAGGAGATCACCATTTACTTTGGAAACTTGTAAAACTATTTTTAAAATCATTAGTTTGAGTTTTATTGACTACTTTTTCATAATATTCATTCTTTCTCCATATTTTCTTAAAGATTACTGATATCATTTCAACTATTTATTCTACAAAAATAATAATGATAAAATAAACAGCTACCATGCATTTATTATGTGCTAGATACTGTGTTAAGGTATTTTATACTGAAATATCACCCTAGCCCTATGAGGCATATACCAATTTTACAAGCAAAGAAACTGAAATTTAGAGCTCTTAAGTAACTTACCAGTAGAACACAGTAGACCCTAGATCTATTTGACTCCAAAGTCTGTTTTCTCAGTCAATATATTACATTACTTTCCCCAGGATATAATGATTCAGATGTGGAAAACTGAACAAGTGGATTCCAATTCCTTCTTATTATTCTGTTAGGCAGATAGCAAGGGATCTCTTAGACTCTGCTAGGGACAAAATGAGTGCCTTGCCGTGGTGCTGCCTCAAGCAATTGCCCCACCTGGGAAGAAGGGGAAAGCAGCCCCCCACATCTTGATGCTGCTCCACCTTAATCCTGTTCCAAGCAACTGCCATACCTGGGAAAAGGAGGCACCAATGCTGATCTGCAAAAGAATGCAGGGAATCCTGCAGCCTGCAGGCCAGGCAGCCCAGGCATAATAGGATTTGGAAAGTTACCTAGAGTAACCTAAGGCTAATTATAATGTCCTTGACTGTCCATCAGAGTGGCTCCATGGTGATGTCTGAACCAATCCAGACAACATAAAATAGGACCCCAGACCATTACCAGAGTCTTTTGTTACTATAAGGGGCACATTCGTCAACTGTGGTGATGCATCTTGTTTGTCACACATGGCAAATGTTCTTCCTCTGCAAACCTGTATTTTGCTTTTGCTCTCGCTCTGTAAACCTATCTTTCTCTTCCTCAGTTAATTTTGTTTCATGTTTGCCTTGCTTTTGGTGGGTCTGGTCATTCTTCAGCCCAGAACCAAGGACACAGACAACTGCCAACCTGACATTTCCATCCTTTCTAGTCAACTCTGATGAACTATTTCCTTGCCCACAAAAGCAAACAAAGAAAAACCCATAGTAAAGTAGGAGTAAAGATGTTCTTGCTTCTTCATTGCTGTTGTATGTTAGCGCAGGATGGCTATTTTCAAGCTAGGGCCTTTCTCTTCCGAGAACTCTTTCTGCTCTGAATTTCATGTTCTCTTTAACATTTTTGTATTGTTCTGAGCATTGGTCTTCTTCCGCAGTGTTCTTTGCTGGGTTACCCCAAGACCTTAGGTATGTGTCATCCTGTCTACCTTTCATCCGTACCCAACCTAAATGAATAGATTTCCTTCAGGTTTTCTTCTTTGATTGAGACCATTGCAATGGTCAGAATCAAAATGTCTAATATATATATATGTATATATATTTTTTGAGACAGAGTCTCAAGATGTCACCCTATGCAGAGTGGTGTGGTGTTACAGCTCATAGCAAACTCTTGGGCTTAAGAGATTTTCCTGCCTCAGCCTCCCAAGTAGCTGGGACTACAGGTGCCCATCACAATGCTCTGCTATTTTTCTTTTGTTATTGTTGTTGCAATTGTCATTGTAGCTTTCCAGGATGGGTTTGAATCCTTCAGCTTCGGTGTACGTGGCCAGCGCCCTACCCACTGAGCTATGGGCGCCGCCCTAAAATATTTCTTTTCATTGTTTTTCCTACCTCTAATGGAGTCACTATCATGACATCAGTTAGCAAGCTTTTCCATGGGGCCCATAAGAAATAGTGCAATTCAGAGAAGGCTGATTTTGCACTGCACTTGGCCAATCTCGTCTGCATTTGGCAGTAGGACTTTGCTTGGTGATATGTTTCTAGCAAACTCTTCCTGTATTCTCAGAAGGTTTTTAGGATAGCACAATGAGAACATCCAGAAAATGAATGTGCTATAATCGTGTGATAAAGAAAACCTCCCAAGTTGTTCAGTTCTGACATGGAGAAGGGAAGGGAAATCATGTAGTGGTAAACAACCTACGCTTGAAGGGAATCTAATGCACAGTGAGTCTACTGTTGGTAACAGTGGAAGTGGTGCCATTTCTTTTTTTTTGAGACAGAGTCTAACTTTATCACTCTTGGTAGAGTGCGGTGATATCACAACTCACAGCAACCTCAAACTCCTGGGCTCAAGCACTTCTCTCCCCTCAGCCTTCTAAGTAGCCAGGACTATGGGCACCCACCAGAATGCCCAGCTGTTTTTAGAGACAGGGTCTTACTCTGGCTCAGGCTGGTCTCGAAACCATGAGCTCAGGCAATGCACCCACCTCAGCCTCCCAGAGTGCTAGGATTACAGGCATGAGTCACTGCGTCCAGGTAATGGTGCCATTTCTTTCTTTCTTTCTTTCTTTTTTTTTTGAGACAGAGCCTCAAGCTGTCACCCTGGATAGAGTGCTGTGGCATCACAGCTCATAGCAACCTCCAATTCCTGACCTCAAGCGAGTCTCCTGCCTCCGCCTCCCACTTAGCTGGGACTGCAGGCGCCAGCCATAACACCCGGCCATTTTTTGGTTGCAGCAGTCATTGTTGTTTGGCGGGCCCGGGCTGGATTCGAACCCGCCAGCTCAGGTGTACGTGGCTGGCGCCTTAGCCCGTTGAGCCACAGGCGCCGAGCCAATGGTGCCATTTCTTAAGTTTTAATTTCCTCAACTGAAAATGGGGATAAGTAATGTGATGTAAGAGCTCCTTACCACAGTAGCTGTCAATATTATCAGCTTCTTGGCTCTATGTTAAATTTTGATTAGCTGCCCAAGGGCATATCCAAAGCTTGTGACTCCCAGGAAAGGGACTTAACCACTTTCTAAAGGCTTTGGGACCCATTCACACTCCAAATGGTTCTCTCCTGTTTAATTTTAAGTACAGAACAGAGGCCAAATTGATTAATACATTGCGTAGAGTTGCATAAATATCTTTTTAGATTTGGGTTTTAAAAACCTAGGAGAAGGGAATTAACTCATGAAAGATCTGGTTTCTTTCCATGCTTAAGAACCCTCACCAACATTCCATTTCTCAAAAAGCCTGAAAATAAATTGGAACAAAGAAGTGAGCTGTGATGAATAAAGGGCAAAGCAGGATCTTCTTCATGGGCCCCCTCGTTTGTGGTCGTAGTTCTGTCATGTATTATAGGTGCAGTTTGGGAAAGTCAGTTCAATTCAACTAAAATGATATGAATGTTAACTCTATGCCATGAAGCCAAAGGTGTATTCGTTTTGTTTCTGTTTGGGCTGTAACAAATTTATCAGCTTAACATACCACAAATTTATTACCTTACAACATAAAGTTATTACCATATGGAGGTCAGAAGTACAAATAAGCAGTGTCACTGAGCTAAAACCAAGGTTGCCTAATTTTTAAATCCAGGGGTACTTGTGGTGCTTCTTTCATTTTCAAGGCCAGTAGCATGGCATTTTCAAATCTAAGTCCCTTTCTCATTCTGTCTGTGACCTCTGCTTCTATGGTCAGGTTTCCTTCCCTGTCCGAATCTGACTCTCTTGCTCCCTCTTGCCCTTTATAAGGACCCTGTGATTACATTGAGCCCTGCCACTTAATCCAGGATAATCTCTTCATCTCTAGATCCTTCACTTGTACAAAGTCCTCTTTGCCATTTAGGATAACATTTTCATGAAATTTTGGGGATTAGAACATGAACATCTTTGGGAATCATTATTTTGTCTACAACAGGCATAGAGTATACATTCTTTCCTTAGTGACAGGGCCCAGATATTACCAGTCCCAGTTTATATTTTGCAGTGAAGACTTTTAAAGGGAAAAGTTGGCATTCAGAGAAGCTGAAGTTAATCAAATAAAAAGCAGGTATCAGCATGCACTTTATCACATCACCAAGAGAATCAAAATAGTATGATAGTAAATGACTTCTTGTCATGTTGAATTCTTTCAGTGCTACCTTATCAGAAACAGGCAGTATTGTTATAATGTAGTTTATATAGTGCCTTCCCCTGAGTGATGAACAGAATATTCCGTAGTATCCTCAGAGAATTAGGCTTTCTATCTCTTTTTATCCCAGCTCAGCCACTCCAGCAACATAATATCCAGCAATATAACATCTGTGTGCAGGAAATAAGCCAGACTCACTAAATTTAAGGATGTTCACTTAAAGGAATTCCTTTTGGAATTTCTTTTTCCCCTCTCATTTGAAAATGCTTTTCTTTGGGTACTATAGAACCATTGGCCCATATAATTCATTAGGTCAATTAGACTTTCTATAGTAATTACCACTCAAATGGCTTTGAATAATACCGTTTTACTAATAATATTACTTAGAAAGAGATTTTTAATTTAAATTCCTGCCACATAGTAGCATTAAGAAAACATGCATTTAGCAATTGTTTCTACAGTGTGGCTCTGGGTTAAGGATGATATTACGTAGATAAAACTTAAGGACTTTGCTTTGATGAGTTGACTATTCACATTCACACATTGTAAAAAGCCACATGGGCATATTCTACTTGGTGAAGCTGATGGTATTCCAGAATGCAGAGCCTAATTCAGAGCAACTCCCTGTCTTCCTCTAACCTATTGATATTAATTCCTACATTTTATTTTATTTTATTTTTTTGAGACAGAGCCTCAAGCGTGGCATCACGGCTCACAACAACCTCCAACTCCTAGGCTCAAGCAATTCTCTTGGCTCCGCTTCCCAAGTAGCTGGGACTACAGGCGCCAGCCACAATGCCCGGCTATTTTTTTGGTTGCAGCTGTCATTGTTGTTTGGCGGGTCTGGGCTGGATTCGAACCCACCAGCTCAGGTGTATGTGGCTGGCGCCTTAGCTGCTTGAGCCACAGGTGCCGAGCCAATTCCTACATCTGAGATTCATCTAGCCTCAGAATCCCATCTGCCATCAGGGCTATTTGGAATTTTTTGCTATTTGTTACTCTCCAACAACATTCCACATTTTACCTTAACAATGACCATAACACTGGTTAATGAGTATTTGCTAGGTTCTAGGCATTTCACATTCACTATTCCTATTTATTAAGTTAATTAACTTAATTCACTAACTTAAGTTAATTCACTAACAAATAACATGTTGAAAGATTTTCTCTAAATTCTAGAGATACAGCCAAGTAGATATCCTATTCCTCATGTAATAGTTGAAGAAAGTGAGACTTACAGGAGTTAAGTGACTAACCCAAAGCCCTGAAGTACCTGAAAATGGGCAAAGCTCAGAGTCTGCCTGGCTTGATTACTGGGCTCAGCCATCCCCATCAAGCCACTCCAGCTGGGACACTCTGATTCATCTGTTATGTTTGAAAACCTATCCAACTGTTTGGGGCGTAAGATTACCAATGAAGACAAAACCTTCAAAAAATTTAAATTGCACTTGAGGAATGAGGTTTAAAACAGAAACTCACAATTACTCTGAATATTGGTCCTACTATTAGTGATTAAAGGCTTTATTTTATTTTATTTATTTATTTTTTGAGACAGAATTTCACTCTGTCACCCTCAGTAGAGTGCTGTAGTGTCACAGCTCACAGCAACCTCAAACTCTTGGGTTTGGGCAATTCTCTTGCCTCAGCCTCTGGAGTAGCTGGGACAACAGGCACCCACCACAATGCCCAGCTATTTTTTTGTTGCAGTTTGGCTGGGGTCGGGTTTGAACCCACCACCCTCGGTATATGGGGCTGGCGCCCTGCCCACTGAGCCACAGGCACCACCCTGATTAAAGGCTTTAAGTGTTTTTTTTTTTTTTTGGACACTGAGTCTCAAGTTGTCACCCTGGGTAGAGTGCTATGGTGTATAACTCACAGCAACCTCCAACTCTGGGCTCAAGCAATCCTCTTGCCTCAGTTTTTCTAGTATTAGTAGAGATGGGGACTTGCTTTTGCTCAGGCCGGTCTCGAACTCTTGAGCTCAAGCAATCCACCTACCTCATCCTCCCAGAGTGCTAGGATTACAAGCATGAGCCACTGCACCTGGCTATTCTTTTCAACTTCAGGATTCTGATGCATAAAACATAAAACTTAGCACCAGAAAGTTGATGTACTATTGAAGTAAATCCATACAAATGGAATGGGAGGTACATTCTAGGTACATCCCTTCTGCTTTCTTTCAGCCCTTGATATTTAGATCAGATGAAGGCAATGCTAAACTGTCAGTTGTACATTGACGTTAGAATGTTTCATAATCTTTTATTCTACATGAATAGAATAGAAAGGACTTGGGGAATAAATTTACTCTATGGTTGAGAGCTGGACATTTGGATGGGCTGGAAAATGGAGATAGTTTTGTTTCTGTTTGCTGGCTTTTTCTTTTTAGTAAGTGTTTTAAGTTTTAGAATTTTGTAGAAATTAGAAAGTTTCATTTTGGCAACATAAAAATAGCTCCTTTCTGGAAAGCAATTTGACACTTTGTTTCAATAATTTATTTATTTATTTAGTATTATTATTATTTTTTGAGACAGAGTCCTACTGTGTAGTCCTCAGTAGAGTGCCATGGCGTCATAACTCACAGCAACCTCTAACTCCGGGGCTTAAGTGAGTTTCTTGCCTCAGACTCCCAAGCAGCTGGGACTACAGGTGCCCACCACAATGCTGGCTATTTTTTTGTTGCATTTGTTATTTTTGTTTAGCAGGCTCAGGCTGAGATCAAACCTGCCAGTGCCTGTGTATGTGGCCGGTGCCCTAACCACTGAGCTCCAGGCACTGAGCCTGTTTCAGTAATTTAAATGCACACTTCCAACAAAAGGCAAATAGATAAAAAGTTATGTATAAGAATGATTACAATATTCGTTATAACAAAAACTAGAAATAATGTAAATATATATCTACATAATAGTATTTAAATATATTATGCACATCTATGAAATAAGTTATAATTATTAAAATTTTCAGTGTTACATCACTATATTTATATTGTATTGTTAAATAAAAACAAAGATTAGGGCAGTGCCTGTGGCTCAGTGAGTAGGGTGCCCGCCCCATATACTGAGGGTGGTGGGTTTGAACCTAGCCCTGGCCAAACTGCAAAACAAACAAACAAACAAAAAAAATAGCCAGGCCTTGTGGCAGGTGCCTGTAGTCCCAGCTACTTGGGAGGCTAAGGCAAGAAAATCACCTAAGCCCAACAGCTGGAGGTTACTGTGACCTGTGATGCCATGGTACTCTACTAGGGCAACAAAGTGAGACTCTGTCTCTAAAAACAAACAAACCAACAAACAAAAAAACATTAACTAAAGATTAAAAAACATTATAATCCTACTTTAAATTGTGTGTGTTTGTGTGTATCTGGATGGCTACATGCTAAAACATGTTAACTGTGATAATCACCACATAGTGGGATTCAGAGTGATGTTAACTTCTGTGTACATTTCTGTATTATCTGAAATTGCTTCTTTTATTGTCTTTATCCCTCTCCCTCATTTAGATCTTGCAACACTCCCACCCCTAAACACACACATTGACAAGGTTTTTAAAATTTTTTTGTATTTAACCAGAGTCAATGCAGAATTGGCAATTATTGTAATGCATTTTTGTAAATCTTTTGGTTTGTATAAATTCCTACAAAACATATTTTTTGTATTGATAGTTTAAATTTACTTAGCATCACATCTTGATTTTTACATTTTTCACTTAGTGCTTTGTTTTTTTAGATATATGTTTCTATGTGTACATCTAGTCTATTGCCCAGAACTGCTGAAATTTTTCATAATACAGATATTGTAAACTCTAAGAATAAGCTTGTGCTATTGGCAAAATCAGGAAAAAAAAAGCAAATAAAGCTATTTTTATTGTGAAGAAAAAAAAGAAAATAATCTTTCTTCTAACAAAAATATAAAGCTGTTAATTATTGTACATAAATTTATCAGTGGAATTATCCAAATATACAAATGAAGAAATATTTATTATACAGGAAAGTCCGTTTTACTACGCATATCTATATTAAAAAAGTATTTGGGTACACGGAATTCTTTTGTATAAATACAGAAAATTCAAAGAGAAAAGAGAGTATTTCTTTATGTAGATTCTAAAATGCCTAACTTATTTTAGAAGGCAAAAATTTCAAAAGACAAAGTTACTTTGAAAGTGAAAAGCAGTGAAATGAGATTATTACAGTGTGCTCTCACTATATATTAAAAATGAAATTAAAATCATTTAAAATAAAAGAAATATGACATTGTAATGCAAACAGAAATTAAGAAAATCCCAAAAGGATAAGAAATGGTTGATGGACAGCACAGGAAAATGAAAAGACAGAGGAAGCAATAAAGCCTATTGGAAAAAACTTGAAATTTATATATTGAAAGTTCATAATTTTTAACATAAAAATCTAATAATAACTGCTAATCCCTTTCCTTTCTTTAAACTTTAATTTAAGGATAAAAATAGAACTTCAAGAGTAACTTTATTCACTCGTATTTTTATAAGATAGATATATCAAATACTCTTCAGTACAGATTTGTATGTAACTATCAAACTTTTCTTTAAAACAATATTATATTCCTAGGTAAGAACTGTGAAAAAAAACCTCACATATGAGTATATATTATGGGGGAAAGTGGCAAGATGAATGTCATAATTCAAAGTAGGTGTACTTTAGTACTATATTCCAGTAAAGGTCACAAAAACTGTTTCTTCTCTTTCTAATTTAGGATAGTTTTCACTGACAAAAGCACAGAAGCCTTATAACACTCTACTGGAAGACAAAACCAAGTTGCCCTTACTAAGAGTTTTTTTTAAAAAATAGGGTCTCCCTTCCTATCCCCCTAGAATATTGAGTTTCAGAATGAAGTCACTGACCTAGAAAAAAATAAACAAATAGTTTTCTGACCCAGAGGCAGGTCAGAGATGCAACTTAACGTACAGAAGCTTTAGTGTTAAAGCAAAGAAAACAAAATAATAATCTAAGGTTTCAAGGTCAAATGGAAGGAAAGGATGTATACTAATGTTGACAGGTGACCTACAAAGGGGAAAGGCCCAGCGTTGATCAGATTGTCTAGGGGGAAGGTTATAGCAGTCTTGTTTTCTCTGGAAACTTTTTTTTTTTTTGAGACAGAGTCTCACTATGTTACCCTCAGTAGAGTGCTGTGGCGTCACAGCTCACAGCTACCTCAAACTCCTGAGGTTAGTGATTCTCTTGCCTCAGCCTCCCAAGTAGCTGGGACTACAGGCACCCACCACAATGCCCAGCTATTTTTTTGGTTGCAGTTTAGCTGGCCTGGGCCCGGTTTGAACCTGCCAGCCCCACTGTATGTGGCTGGCGCCCTACTCACTGAGTTACCAAGATTGTAGAATGTATCTTGGCTAAGAGGACGCTTGAATTTGCCTTATATTTTCTAACGGAAAAACTCTAAAAAAACATGAATTTTGATGATTTGATGGAACTTTAAAGATGTCAGCATTTCATTCATATTTAGGCAGTGGCACAATGGTTATGCTAAGGATTCTTGAATCTCACAAAGTTCAAGCTTTACAACCTTTGGCAATTTATTTAGCTTCTTCATTTATAGAATACATATGTAATAAGAGAATTCATCTCATAGGATTATTGGAAAGATTAAACTAAATAAGGCTTCCAAAGGCCTTAGGAAACGTTTTGCCACATAGTACATACTCAGTAAATGTTAGCTAGTGCTGGTAGTAGTTGTGGTGGTGAGTCAGGAAAAAATATATGTTTATCATTTGAGCATCTATCTGCCTGTGACTCAGATTTGAATTTTGATACTAATTAAGATTAATTATGTTGTACTGTTTTTGATACATTAGATTGCAAATGAAGACATTATTTGCTACTAATGTTAAGAAATGAGACTTCCTTGGGTAGAGTTATTGGGGGGAGCTATTGGACAGGAGGTCATGAAGGCTTAGAGTCAGAGTTGGGGTTGGGTGGTGGGTGGGGGGAAATGAGACTTCTTGTACAGATCTATCACTATTAAGAAACAGTGATAGATATAGTAGGCTCAAATCTCAGGCAGCAAACTCAAGTATGCAAAAAATGTTAAGGCTTAATGCCTATTGCAAGCCTTCATTCCACTAGATCAGGGGTCCTCAAACTACGGCCCGCAGGCCACATGCGTTGGTGTGAATTGTATTTGTTCCCGTTTTGTTTTTTACTTCAAAATAAGATATGTGCAGCGTGCGTAGGAATTTGTTCATAGTTTGTTTTTTTTAAACTATAGTCCAGCCCTCCAAGGGTCTGAGAGACAGTGAATTAGCCCCCTGTTTAAAAAGTTTGAGGACGCCTGCACTAGATGTTCGAAAAAAAATTCAGTCAACTCAAGATTCCTACCCCTTAACTCAATTACACTGTGATTACATGTATGTTCTGGGGAACTGTCATCTGTTGTCAGTTGTCACCATCTGGCCATGTTACAATTTGCTAAAGCATATGTTCTGGTCCTGCTTGCCAGTCTACAAAGTTGATATCTGCATCCTCCTTTGTTGGACACTAGCTTCTGTAACTATGGGATGAGTGAGAAAAATCAATGGAACACTAAAAGTCTTACCTCATCCCTTTACTAGCCTCTGTCTCATGAGAAGTGATTCTGCTGCTCTCCCATGTCATGCTGGGGCCCAAAGGTATTCTATGAGGCTATTTCAATCCCCCCCCTCCTTTTTTTTTTTTTTTTTGAGACAGAGCCTCAAGCTGTCGCCCTAGGTACAGTGCTATGGCATCACAGCTCACAGCAACCTCAAACTCCTGGGCTTAAGTGATTCTCCTGCCTCCGCCTTCCAAGTAGATGGGACTATAGGTGCCTGCCACAATGCCCAGCTATTTTTTGGTTGCAGCCATCATTGTTGTTTGGCAGGCCTGGGCTGGATTCGAATCTGCCAGCTCAGGTGTGTGTGGCTGGTGCCTTAGCCGCTTGAGTAACAGGCGCCAAGCCTTCAATCCCCCTTTTAACTCTAACATTCTATACTCCCATCTCTATATATTGTTCCTGTACTGTTAGCAGAGAGTGACTCTGAAGGCTTGCCACCTTCCCAGATGAAATAGAAAAAGTGATGTTAGTGCAGCGTGGTGGCTATAGGTAGTTGCTGAAATAATTTAAAAGAGCAAGTAAAGTTTTAGCAAGAAAAAGAAAGTTTATTAATGACCTGTGCAGCAAGCTGGCCCTATAATTTAATTTGATGGTGATATAATTAATTTTTAAAGCTTTTGATAACTTCAAAGTCTCCTATATTCTTACTAGATTTTGATCACTGTTACGTGGTGATCTTTGAGCCCCGTGAAACATATTTATCTTTCTAAGACTCATTTATGAAATAATAGGTAGCATATGACAGGTATTAAATAAATATTGAATGAAATAATAATAAGATAGCTGGCTGTTTTCAGACAGTAATGCATAGCAAGACCATTCTAATCTACCATATGCCATATACTACAATACATGTCTGCTATATTTCAAAAGTATAACAACAATATGGGTAAAAATGTGTTTAGGATGAACTACTATAGTTCATAGCTAAAAAAGAATTCCTTAATATATTTAAAGAAGAAAATGAAGTTCTTTTTGCATTTCTAATCAAAAGTTAAAAGTTCATAAAAGTGAGCATTCAGAAATAACCCTTAATGTTAGGAAATGAAGTAGGAAAAGCGAGAATTTGCTGAGAAACTATGGCCAAGTAATTTAATATTCTAGGAGGTTCAGTTTTCCCTTCTATAAGTTGAACTTTTGAACTAGAAACTCCAAAGTTCTTTCATTGTACCATTTAATTATTTCCCTTGTTTAAAAATACATCACATAATAGGAAAAAATTACAGAAACTTTTAAAAATAAAACTTACAGTAAATCAGTCATTAAAAAGACTTAAGGGTGGTGCCTGTGGCTCAGTGAGTAGGGTGCTGGCCCCATACACAAAGCGTGAAGGTTCAAACCCAGCCCTGGCCAGCTAAAACAGCAACGACAACTGCAACAAAAGAAAGCTGGATGATGTGGGCACCTGTGGTCCCAGCTACTCCGGAGGCTGAGGCAAGAGAATTGCTTAAGCCCAAGAGTTGGAGATTGCTGTGACCTGTGACGCTACGGCACTCTACCGAGAGCAACAAAGTGAAGTGCTGTCTCAAAAATAAATAAATAAATAAATAAATAAATAAATAAAACAATAAAAAGACTTAAAATTTTAATTTTTTCTGATTATTTTTTTCAAGTTTTTTTTTTAATAACCTGAATTTTTCTGAGTTCTAAATGGTAAAAGGTTTAAGTGTCCTAGGATACGATCAATTTTGGAGAATGTTCCAAGGGACGATGAGAAGAATGTATATTCTATATCTTTGGGATGGAGTGCTCTATATACATCTATCAAGCACAGTTGTTCTAAAGTCTCATTTAAATCTCTAATATCTTTATTTAATTGAATTCTAATCTACCATATGCCATTTACTACAATATATGTCTGTTATATTTCAAAAGTATAAGTGTAGTAACAATTATGGGTAAAACTGAATTCCCCACTCAAGAGGCATAGATTGGCTGACTGGATTTAAAAACACAAGCCATCTATTTGCTGTTGGCTGGAAACACACCTCACATCAAGAGATAAATTAAAACTCAGAGGTAAGTGTTGGAAGTCAATTTTTCAGGCAAACAGAACTCATAAGAAAAGAGGGGTTGCAATCTTATTCTCAGATACATGTGGACTTAAAGCAACTAAAGTTAAAAAAGGTAATGATGGTCACTTCATATTGATTAAGGGAAAAATACAACAAGAATACATTTCAATTTTAAATATTTATGCACCCAATTTAAATGCTCCCAGATTCTTAAAACAGACCTTGCTTAGTCTGAGCAATACGATATCCTATAACACCATAATAACAGGGGACTTTAACACCCCTCTCTCAGAGCTGGATAGATCCTCTAAACAGAAATTAAATAAAGATATTAGAGATTTAAATGAGACTTTAGAACAACTGTGCTTGATAGATGTATATA